>JASAMY010001553.1:0-125323 GCA_030248085.1 Paralinhomoeus sp. GSCO2_6 | reverse complement strand
GCGAGAGCGCCAGTGCACAGGGCTGGTCGGCGGCCTAAAGTTGAGGGCGCCGGTCGTCAAGAACAACTCGGTCGTCGGCTTCCTCATGCGTGGCGTGGGCGCCGGACCGGAAGTTCGCCGTCGACATGGCCGGTTTCGCCATCAACACGCGACTGCTCGTCGAGAAGCGACCCGGCAACGCGCTCGAGTAAATCATCGCCTACAAAATTTCCAGAAGTGCCTTTTTTACGAGTACATATTTTCGTAATCATGAGAAGAGGTAGTGCGACACGGCGGGCGCGCGTGCACGGCCGCTGAGAGTTCGGCAAGGGCTGCGGCGGCCGCCATTCGGAGTCCTGCTACCTCCAGCAGGTCATCGACTCTCGCGCCGAGCTCGAGCCGTTTGGATTCCCCGATGGCGAGGACGCGCCGAGAAAGGAACTCCTCGTATGGCACACCAAGACCGGAAACTCTGGCTCCCGCGGCCCCTACCTTGGATACGAGATCTAGCAGTGATTGCTGCAAAAACTTAGCTTCGTTGTTGCTTGTTCTTGTCGAGTGTCAACCATTTATGCCTGTCTCGGTTCCCGGTATCAAAAAAGTTCTACAATGAGGTCGGAATCGGCACGTCGTTAGCTAGGTATTAGAAAGTCAACGCAAGGCCACATTACTCGCTGACTCACGCCCTAAACCAAGCTTTACTTGGTCTCCTCGCGCATAACTTGTGTGGTGTACTTATGTACTCGGTAGGTGCACTCAAGGTTGACTCGTGAGCAACGCTCACGGACTCAGATCGGGTCAGCTGGGCGAAGAGCGCCTCAGCGTCCATTATATCGTCGGCAACGGGATCGTTGCAGACGGCGACGCTGCAGTAGCACACGACCACGGCCACGGTCCCATCCGCGACGGCAGCGCAGTGGTCGGAGCCGCGTCCGCTGTCCTCCTTGGCCTTCGCGACGACGTCGGCGCAGCGGAAGTCGGCCATCTTGCGCGCCCCGTCGTCCGACTCGCAAGCGGCGACGACGCCCTCCGCGCTGTCCTTCTTGTAGAGCGTCACGCAGTCGTCGCCGCCGCTCGGGCACTTCTGGGGCACAGGTCGACGACGGCGCTCCTTCAGGTGGAAGAGCATGTGCGTCTCGGGGTCGAAATCGGAATAACAGAAACTCTTCAGAGCGGACGAGTGCCCTTTGACTAAGTTGGTCCAGTCGCTTCTTTTGCACGAGGCGCGGCAGCAGTACCGTATTTGATAGCCGTTGGCCAGCGACATGTCTGACGTGCACTCTTCCCTGCAGCGTAACTTGGTTCAGATTTTAGGTGTGATATATGCTGTATACAAGCAGTTGATGCATTGGGCGTTTCTGCAGCTGTAGCGCTCGTCGGCGGCGCGCTTCATTCTTCCGATGGTAGTGCTTTGATTCTGGAACATCGAGCTGCTCGGCTTGTCGGCGGGGTCAGGCTGCGGCAGCGACGTCCAAAGGGCCGGGTCGTTGTAGTCGTCGACGCGGCAGCACCAACGCAGCGCAATATAAATCTTCAATAGTGCCCCCGGGGCAATACGATTTGCGCATACAGGAACACACACATCAAACAGTAGTTACATTCATGTGGTGTGCACACAGCCAGACCCGTAATACAGACATGAGGAACGTTATACCCCTCCAATAGTGCCCTGGGTAGAGAAATTGAAAGGGAACACTATTGGAGGAGTTCCGGTATAATTGGCGAACAGTTCGGTTGCTTTTCAAACTGTGTCCTACGTGCGACAACAAACCTACCTACTCGTGGAGCAGTTGCGACGGTCAAGTTGCGAAGAACAAGTGTGCACTCTACAGCCGTCTCCGTTAGCCACACGAGTAAAGAGAATCCATCTGTCATCGATCTAATGATCTTCTTCGTCTGCGTACTGCAAGCGTCTTCTAGAAGGCGCATCCGATGAGGGTGACGATGCCGACGAAACAGAGCACAGCCTTGTAATGTCTCGTCGCCGGGGTGTCGGCGCTGGCATGGCCTGCTACTCCCACGTCATCCCGCTCAGTCTTCGTCAGAGGCGCCGTGGGGCTGCTGCTCGTCGTCGTCGTGATCGTGGTGGTCGTCGACGTCGTCGTCGTCGTCGCTGTCGTCGTCCTCAGCGTCGTCGTCGTAGTCGTCGTTGAAGTCGAAGTCGACGTCGTCGTCGTTGGCCGAGTCGTCTTCGTCAGTCGTTTGAACAGCGCCGCGACGTTCATGTTGGGGTCTTTGAAGGGATCGTTGCAGATGGCGCCCTCGCAACAGCACACCGCCGTCCGTTTGTTGCCAACAGCCGCGCAGTGGGCGGATGCGTTGAGGCCGCGCCAACGTTCTTTTTTCGCCTTTTCGACGACCTCGGCGCACGTGAAATTAATCCGTGCAAACTGTGACGACTCGTAAGACTCGCAGGCGGCGACGATCCCTCTCTTCTTGAAGTTCTTCGAGTAGAAGGTAACGCACTGTTTGCCAGAGGCGCACTTCTGCGGCAGAGGCCGACGCTCCCGTTCCTCCCGAGGAAAGAGCTTTTTGTCGACAGGGTCAAAGTCGTGGTAGCAGAAGCCTTGAAGATGGTCGAGTATGTGGTGTAACAGCTTGGTCCATGCGCTCTGCTGACACTGCGTACCGCGTCCGCAGCAATAAGCGATATCGTACGCTCTTGGACTGGCACTAACCATGTTCACGATATGACTACTCAGGCAATTACTCAAACAATCCACCCCCGAGACAACAAATTTTCCGGTCTGGACAATATACCTCTTCTCGAATTGGCACATCATGTCGCCCCCGCAACGCCGACAAGGATAGAGGACGTCCTCCGACCGTTTTGTCCTACGGTGAAAAACGGCCGATTCATTTCGTGTGACGACGCGAGATGCCGTCGACGGCAGCCAGAGGCGCGGGTCGTTGCAGGCGTCGGTGAGGCAGCACCAGCGCTCGTCAACGCCCATCGATGGTCCCATCGTGCAGCTGTCGACGTCGCCGCAGCCAAAGTAGAAAATGGCCCAATCGACCGTCGACGCCGACTTTCCTTGCCGGCCGACGACGCAGCGATCGTGGACGGCGTCGCACGCTTCGAGCCGCAGGTTCGCAGACGACGCTGTCGATGGCACTGACGAGCCGATGAAGCAGCGAGTGGCCGCAGCCCCATACGGCCTCTGCAGTGCCAGCAAGAAAATGAACCAACCTCTCATTTTGTGCAACTTTCACGTTTTAGATGCAGAGAGTATTTGTAATTGTAATAAAAATGTAGTAATATTCTGACTCTTTATAGCTAATGTAATAGGAGTGATGATCATGTAATGCTGGTGAGTGGAGCTGTTGGCAAATGAAGGATGCCTAACGTAGCGGCTTGCATGCATGTATGAAACATACGAAGCAGTTCAATGTTCCGCAGAAAGCAAGAAGCAAAGATGCACAATGCAAAGCGCAAAATAGTGTCTGTAATTGGTGGGTGTGGTTGCAGCTATCTCTGCCACCCCCTACCTTTCCAAAGTTGATGTATGAAATCTTCCCCGCCACGTTATTTGACAAGCTTTGCGCTCGACATTATACGTGAGAAGTCTTGGCGATCGTTTCAGCGTCGTCTGAAGTCTCGGCGCGACGAGCCGGAGGAGGTCGACAGAGGTGAGTCGTCCTCGTCCTGCTGTCGCTGTGCCGCCGGCCGGACGCGTCGCTGCGTCGAAGGGTGCGGAGGAGTCGAAGGCGGCTCGTCGTCTGCCGAAGCCGCGGAAGGAGGGGGTCGGCGGCGAGAAGGCGGGCGGCTCGCGGCCGGCGAAGCGCAAGCCGAAGAAGAAGGACCCGAGCGCGCCCAAGAAGCCGGCGACCGCGTACATGCTCTGGCTGGGCGCGAACCGCGACTCCATCAAGGAGCCCGGCATGGCCGTCACCGACGTCGCCAAGAAGGCGGGCGGCGTCTGGCTCGAGCTGTCCGAGACCGAGAAAGAGGTGGAGAAAAGAGGTGCCATCCGATCGCCAGAACCACCCGCCTGTTCAGAAGTGGACGGCGGAGGCGCGCAAGGACAAGGAGCGCTTCGAGCGCGAGATGAAGCACTACGTGCCGTCGGCGTCGCCGTCAGTCCCCTTCCTCGCCGCGCCCCACCGCTGTACTCGTCTTGGCGTGGATAAATGAACGGTGCGCTTGCAGCAGCGCCGTCAAGAGGCCGAAGGAGTCGACGTACCTAGGCGGCGGCGCCTCCCAAGGGCTCGCCCTCAAAGGTGGTGAAGAGCAAGGAGTTCGTCGACTCCTCGGACGACACCGACAACTCCGCCGCCGCCGGCGACAAGGTCGAGGTGGCCGTCACCGGCGAAAAGGCCGCGCACAGCGACGAAGACAGCGATTGAGCGATCCTAAATCTCCCATTTGTCGGCAATCAGTAACTGTCCCACTGTCCATGAATCTGAACTACGCCGCTGCCGCTGCTGCTGCTGACCGTCGTTTATCATGTAGTTCCAAAAGTCGGGTACATGTACGCTCAAAACTACGCTTCAAAGGCGTGCGTTCAAACGAAGACTCCGCGTTGTCAATTTGAAATGGGTCAAACAGACCGAGACATCGAGACATCGAGACATCGGGACGGTTTTGGCAAATGAACCCTTCCCCACATTCCATAGTTGAGCTGCCATGTCCGTACATTTTCATTTAGCCTAGAGAATTTAGTCAAACTGCTTTTGAGCTAGATATTCTGTTCAGCAAAGTTAGTTAATGAGAATGTCAATTTCGATGTTATTGTCACTAATACTGCTACTGAAGCCGACGGCTGTAGGAGGCTTGCGCTGCTTCAACGGCTCCGTAGGTCTGCCGGCGCTGGTGCTCGCGCGGCTGCCGCAGCGCGCCTGCGACGTCGCCGACGGCGTCTGCGTCGTCAGCCGTCGCCCGCCGCAAGACGATCGCGCCGGTCAGCTCGTCCTCTACGACTTCGGCTGCTCCGGTGCCGCGCGCTGCCCCGCCCTCATCGACCGCTGGCCGCCCACGGGCGCGTCGACAGCCGCCAACGAGAGCTGGTGCTGCCGCGGCGACGACTGCAACGACCCCGCCCTTTGGACGTCGCTGCCGCAGCCTGGCCGCGCCGCTTCTTCGAGCGACAAGCCGAGCAGCTCGATGTTCCGGAATCAAACCACTACCTTCGGAAGAATGAAGCGCGCCGACGACGAGCGCTACAGCTGCAGAAACGCCCAGTGCATCAACTGCTTGTATACAGCATACATCACACCAAAAATCCGAACCAAGTTACGCTGCAGGGAAGAGTGCACGTCAGACATGTCGCTGGCCAACGGCTATCAAATACGGTACTGCTGCCGCGCCTCGTGCAAAAGAAGCGACTGGACCAACTTAGTCAAAGGGCACTCGTCCGCTCTGAAGAGTTTCTGTTATTCCGATTTCGACCCCGAGACGCACATGCTCTTCCACGTGAAGGAGCGCCGTCGTCGACCTGTGCCCCAGAAGTGCCCGACCGGCGGCGACGACTGCGTGACGCTCTACAAGAAGGACAGCGCGGAGGGCGTCGTCGCCGCTTGCGAGTCGGACGACGGGGCGCGCAAGATGGCCGACTTCCGCTGCGCCGACGTCGTCGCGAAGGCCAAGAAGGACAGCGGACGCGGCTCCGACCACTGCGCGGCCGTCGCGGATGGGACTGTGGTCGTGTGCTGCTGCAGCGTCGCCGTCTGCAACGATCCCGTTGCCGACGATGGAATGGACGCTGAGGCGCTCTTCGCCCAGCTGACCCGATCTGAGCCTTTTGGCGTTGTTTCCTGGATTATGGTTGGCGTTGCGCTGCTCTTTCTACTGGCGGCGCTCTGCTCGGGCGGCTGGGTAGTCTGGCGGTGCCTGCGCCGCAGGCGCGCTTCCGCGACGCCGACCGAGACTCCAGCCAAGCGCCCGCCCTCACCAACGTCCGCAGAACCATCTGCCGAAGACCCGCCGCCGAGGCCGGCACAGCGAGACGCCGAAGTGCCACCACCGGTAACGAAGACAAAGCCGACCGAGCGAGGTCGGCCGCGGGGCTTCGGGTCGGCTGGTGAGGGCCGCGAAATCGCCTTCATCCATGAACGAAGGAGCGGCGGCCGTCCGGTCGTCAGCGAGCGGTGCCCGCTGCCGAGTCAGCTGCGCCAGGCGGAGGCGGAGAAGAAGCGACGCGGCCCGATGGACGCCGAGTCCCTTTGGCCGTCGCGACCGCAGCAGACGGCAGCGACTTCCGCCGTCGACGGGGACTCGAAGAGAAAGGCGGCCACGAAGGAGTCGGAATGGGAATGGGTGACGGAGACGGAGACGACCACGGACGACAAGTCGGCTGCGACTACGACCTCAAAAACGACGACGACGGCGGCCACTACGAGGATGGCGCCGCCATCGGCCGTGCAGAGCAGCTCCGGTACTGTCGCGAAACCGACGAAGAGAGAGAAGCGTCGTCGCAAGGAAGGCGCGACCCCGTCGTCGACCCAGAAGGCGCACGACGGCGACGCGGCCTAGACTTCCGCCGGCCATCACATGAGCATGACCCCGTCTCTGATAGTGCGTGAACACTGCGAAATCTCACGCACGTCTAGTCTGACCGCAAGGCTGCCGTCTGCCTCTGTTAGCGAAAGAGCAGACATTTGGGAGTTACGCTTACACGGCATTTCAAAGTTTATTATTGATGCGCTATCGACACAGCGCGGCGTTTCCGGTTGTCTGAGGAGTCTTTGCAATCAGCAATGACGATATTTTCTTTGCAATACACGTCAAACTACCGCCTTTTTCAGCCAAATACCGTACGATTTACGTATAAGAATGCGTACGATAAGAACAACCTTATACTCTACAGCTCTCTTCGTTAGCGACACGACTGAGGAGAATCAATCTGTCATCGATCTAATGATCTGTGTCTGCGTGCTGCCAGCGTCTTCTAGTAGGCGCATCCGAGGAGGGTGACGACGCCAACGAAACAGATCACAGTCTTGGAATGTGCCGTCGCCGGGGTGTCGGCGTCGGCAGGGCATGCTACTGCGTCGTCGTCCCGGCTCAGTCGCCGTGAATCGTCGTCGTCGTCGTCGTCGTCGTCGTCGTCGTCGTCGTCGTCGTCGTCGTCGTCGTCGTCGTCGTCGTCGTCGTCGTCGTCGTCGTCGTCGTCGTCGTCGTCGTCGTCGTCGTCGTCGTCGAAGGCAAAGTTACCGTCGTCGTCGTCGGCCGAGTCGCCTTCGTCAGTCGATTGAACAGCGCCGCGACGTCCATGTTGGTGTGATTTACGGGATCGTTGCAGATGGCGCCCTCGCAACAGCACACCGCCGTCCGTTTGTTGCCAACAGCCGCGCAGTGGGCGGAGGAATCGATGTCGCGCCATCGTTCTCTTTTCGACTTTTCGACGACTTCTTTACACGTGAAATTTATGCGAGGAAACTGTGACGACTCGTATGACTCGCAGGCGTCAGGCGACGACGACCCCTCTGTTCTTGAAGTTCGTCGAGTAGACGGTGACGCTCTGGACGACGGTGACGTCAAAAGCCCCCCGTCAAAAGCCCCCGCGTCAAAAGCCCCCTCAAATACAGCGAAAGGGCTAAGTTTCGCGAAGGCGCGGAAGTAGATGAGGAAGGGGCAGTTCCAGTCGTCGAGAGGCACGTGCAGCCAGACGTCATCCCACTCCATCGCTTTATTCTGGAAGCGAGTGTCGTGGTCGGAAGGAAGCGCCGCACCGACTGGTTCGACGCGCACATTGCTGAAATGTCGCCGTCGACAACGCACTGCCGTAGGTCAGGCCGAAGCGAAAGTAAACCTATTTGGCGTTCAGGAACACATATGTGTGTTTTTGGGTTTCGTTTGTGTACGAATTGCACACTTTCGTACAGGATCATCGGCATGCATTCTGTGTTGCGTGCGTATCGGTATGAACAGAAAAATCTGTAGGCTTAGAAAATTCGTATAGAACGAACTCTCCTGTCCCAGGGAAGTGCATTCGCAGGGTACGCAAAAATCGGTGATTGTTTTAAATGGTGCGTATGGTGACGAATGAAAGCATGGAAATGTGTTGACATGTGAGTGACGCAGAAGAGTCGTATGGATATGAAACGAAGTAGCAGTGCACCTCTCAGGCATGGTTGATTGTGGGTAGGGTAAGATGTTTGTTCTGTGCTTACACAATACAATTATTGTTTCATAACTTATCATTCGTTTGGATACTACGCTTTCAAGGACCACATGTTCATTCGTCCCCATACGTATCAGTTGCCCATACCAGAAATTTACACCCACTTTATTCGTCGTGGTACGAATTGTGCATGTGTTGTTTCAGCCACATTCGTATCCATATGACCATCTCCTTTTTTTTCTGCTGCAATTCGTCTGCAAACGATTTTATTTTGCACACACTGCACACGAATCAAATACACGTACGCATGCGAATCAAAATTCGTATCGCCACGAACAAAGTTTTGCAATTCGTATGGACTTCTGAATTGGTGGCTGGCGAACGAAATTTCCTGAACGTCAAATAGGCGACGCGTACGTGTGGCGAAATCTCTGCCACGGCGTTGAGCGTCGCGAGCTCAAAGTCGCAGTGGAAGGCGCGAATCACGGTCGCAGGGCACAGCTCGACGGTTGTGCGGAACATGCGCGTGTACGTCGCCTCCGCCTTGTTCGGCAGCAAGGCGTACACCACCACGTCAAATCGGCGTGGCTGCGACACAGTATATACATTGTAGGTCACGGTGAATGGTTAACAATAGGTTTGACATTAGCGTCGGCGTCTGCGTCTCTTACTGAGATGAGATCAGCCGATCAGCTGATGGGGGGCTTTTGACGCGGGGGCTTTTGACGGGGGGGGGGGCTTCTGACAGGGGGGCTTTTGACGTGGGGGCTTTTGTCGCGGGAGCTTTTGACGGGGGGCTTTTGTCGTGCACCGTGCACTTTTGCCAGAGGCGCACTTCTGCGGTAGGCGCTGCCGACGTTGGCGCTGCTCCAGAGGGAAGAGCATCTTGTTCTCAGAGTCGAAGTCGTGGTAGCAGAAGCCTTGAAGATGGTCGAGTATGTGGTGTAACAGCTTGGTCCATGCGCTCTGCTGACACCGCGTACCGCGTCCGCAGCAGTAAGCGACATCGTACGCTCTTGGACTGGCATAGACGCCGAGGCGCTCTTTGCCCGGCTGACCCAATCTGAGCCTTTCGGAGTTGTATCCTGGACACTGATTGGCGGTGCGCTGCTCCTACTGGCGACGCTCTGCGCGACCGGCTGGGTAATCTGGCGGTGCCTGCGCCGCGGGCGCGCTTCCGCCACGCCGACCGAGACGCCTGTCAAGCGCCGCCCTTACCAACGTCCGCACAACTATCTGCCGAAGACCCGTCGCCGAGGCCGGCAGAACCGACACGCCGAAGCGTCTCCACCGGAGACCAAGAAAGAGCCGACCGAGAGAGGACGGGCGCGCGGCTTCGGGTCGGCGGGCGAGCGGTCGTCAGCGAGCGGTGCCCGCTGCCGAGTCAGCTGCGCCAGGCGGAGGCGGAGAAGGAGCGACGCGGCCCGGTGGACGCCGAGTCCCTTTGGCCGTCGGCCGTCGACGCGGACTCGAAGCGAAAGGCGGTCTCGAAGAAGTCGGAGTCGGAATGGGAATGGGTGACGTTGTTGTTGGTTGTTGGTTTGGGGGCGACTCTAGGAAGCCTTTGAGAGGCCCATTTAGAATACCCCAAAGCAACGTTCACTCTTAGAGCTCCTCGAAGCGTCCAGAGGCATGGCACAGCCCCAGGACATCTTTTAGAGAGAGCTCTCGAATCTGCTGGGGAGTGGCGTACGCCATTCCCCACAGTCTGAGGCGCAACACCGCGAGGGCGTCGCACTGCCCTAGAAAGTGAAGACACGTTTCGTCCTCCACCCCGCACTTGAGACACACTTGGCTGTCGGCGAGGCCGATGCGCCGAAAGTGCGCATTGAGATAGTGGCCTGAAAGCACACCGCACACTACACGTGCCACTGCACGCGGCAGCTTGAGAACTCTCCTGGACAGGTCCTTTGACGGGCCCGCGATCAGTTCCTTGGCCTGTCGGCAAGACTGGAGAGCATCCCAGCGGAGGCGGTGCTCTCTGCGTCTCCAGGCGTCGAGTTGCTGACGGACTAAGGCCGGACTGACGGCGAGCGCCGGCTCCGGACCTACAAACGGCGTCAGCGATCCGGCACGAGCCAGAGCGTCGGCGCGTTCGTTTCCTGCAACCCCTGAGTGTCCTGGAACCCAGAACAGTTGAATGCTCCGAGCACGAATAGCGTTGAGCGCATTTCTGCACTCCCGTACAAGACGAGAGCTCGTCTTGCAGGAACTAATGGCCAGGAGGGCGGCGCGACTATCAGAGAAAATCGCGACGTCCTCCTCGCCAACCTCCAGCCCCGCCAGATGCTGGGCAGCGTAGCTGATGGCCAAAACTTCCGCCTGAAAGACGGTTGCACTTCTACCAAGCGGTATCGATTGCTCCACGTTCAGAGACGGAATGTACACGCCGGCGCCGACGCCAGCGCGACGAATGCTTGAGCCGTCAGTGTAGCAAGCCACAGCGGCCATCGTCGTCTCTGGCGGCCGCCCAGCCGCCCACTCTTGCCGCGAGTGAACCTTAATGGAAAAGTCCATCTCAAAACTAAACTCAGGACCGATAGAGTCGGCCCTGAGTGCAGCTGCGGGCGCGGCAGCGAGTAGTTGCCCCTCGATGAGCGAGTGTGGACCGCGCGCACCGCGCCGAATGGGTGACGGAGACGGAGACGACCTCGGACGGAGCGACGGAGACGACGAGCGGCTCGACGGAAGCGACCGCTGCCGACAAGTCGGCTACGACTACGGCCTCTACAACGACCACCACGACGAAGACGGCGCCGCCATCGGTCGTTGAGAGCAGCTCCGGTAGTGGCGCGAATCCGTCGAAGAAAAAGAAGCGCCGACGCAAGAGAGGCGCGACCGCGTCGTCGACTCAGAAAGCGCGTAGGTCGGCGTTTGGCCTGTCGGTGGGTTTCCATTCCCAATACTCGGAATTTCCTAGCGGCGTGCAAGAACGCCCAGGACTAGTCGGCGGCCGGAAAGTGGAGGCGCCGGTCGTCAAGAACGGAACGGTCGTCGGGTTCAACGTCACGTATTGGCCAAACCGCAAGTTCGCGCTTGACATGGCCGGTTTCGCCATCAACACGCGACTGCTCCTCGAGAAGCGACCCGGCAAGCGCTCAAGACAACTACTCCGTTCAAAATTCACCGAGGTAAACTTGTCACCACGCTCCACAATCATGAGAGTACGTAGTGCGACAAGACGGGCGCGCGTGCACGGCTGCTGAGCGTTCGGCAAGGGCTGCGGGGGCGGCGACGCGGAGTCCTGCTACCTCCAGCAAGTAAGTCTTCGACTCTCGCGCCGAGCTCGAACCGTTCGGATTCCCCGATGGAGAGGACGCGCGCAACGCGAGTGCCCAGGCCAGGCGAGGAAGGAGCTGCTCGTCTGGCACACAACGACCGGAAACTGGGGATCACAGGGACCCGATCTTGGATACGAGATCTAGTAGTGATTCCTGCGAACTGTTAGCCTTGCTGCAGCTTGGCTTGTGCTTGTCGAATATTTGTGGTAATACCGGCCCTGCATCAAAATACCGTGAGATCGGAATCGGTACGTTAGCTATTCAAAAAGTCTACAACAGTACGTGCATTCTAAACGTGTTTGCGTGCACACGTACAAAGAGTGACTGACTGTCTCCGTTTTCCGCAGCCTTTTTTTAGAAACCGACCAACATTTTCTTGGAGGAAACCAAATGCTCTGATTATTCATCAACATTAAGGATACCGCTCCGAACCTTGGGTGTGCTGTTTCTATTTTACGTCGTGAAATCGGGCCGTTCCCATTTTGTCTATTCCTCACCCGTGACTTCGCGCGCAAGAGCTGTAAAAACGCCTTGAATTCCGATTCGGCTCAGTGTCGGCAGAGTTGTTATGGCGTGCCGTGGCTTGTAGCTTTCTGACCTTCCGCTGCTGCTCAGGATGGTTTTGAAGCCGCTTGAGTTTTCCGACTGCCTAGACGACAGCCCTTGGTTCAGGTGCGTGCGTGCGTGCGTGCGTTCGTCCCCTCAGCAGACCAGTGGTTGCAGGCAGTCGTTGCGTCAGCACGAGACGGCGCTCGAGTCGGCCTACAAGGCGATCAAGAACATCGAGACACACTGCAAAGAGCTCATCTCCTCCGCTAGAAGTGAGTCCGCGCTGCACTTGAATTCTCACTTCTGGTGGCAGCACAGTTTCTACACCCTCTCCTTTTGCTTCGCACTAGTAAGATGCCATGTATGTCGACTGGGGTGCGGTCCGTGTGTGTGTGTGTGTGTGTGTGTGTGTGTGTGTGTGTGTGTGTGTGTGTGTGATTGAGAGAATTGTGTTTTTGTTTGCGGTTTTCAATGTTTCTGCGCTCAGGCAGATGAGCATGAGCATATTCTTTTTGTTTTTGTGTTGACGTTTGCTTATAGCTTTGGGTGCTTGTCGTCTCGCCTGCTTAGCATTTAGCTGGCGCGAAAAGCGCCAGACGGCTGGCTGTTCAATGGCGCGGTACAATCATGACATGGGCGATCCTTCTCAGCGGCACTCCTCAATCACTCTGCCTCTGACGTCCGTTACGAGGACGGACGTATCTGTCGTGTCGTGAGGGAGGCGCTTGAGGAGGGAAGGAGGGAGGGAGAAAGAGAGAGAGGCGTCGACGAGGGCTGCGGACGCCTCAGAGAGCGTCGTCCGTCCGCCGCCTTCCGTCGTGTGCTGACGCGTTGCCTGCCGCCTCCGCCGTGGAAGCGGCCGCTTATCTCTGCGTGTCTGAGGGAGGCGACTCGCGCGCTGATTCGGCGATGGCGGCGTCTGAGAGGCGACAGACGGCTCGCCGCCAGCCGAGACCCGGCCCGGGGACGGGCTTTCGCCTGAGCGGCGCGCGCGGCGTCGCCGCGCTGACCGCCGGAAATCGGAGAGCGCCGAATCAAGCCGACAATACGCCAATAATAACCGACCGGCCAGGCGGGTACGCCGCTTACGCGCGCCCACTTAAGCCAGTGCTTGCGGCGCCCACTCTAATTAAACCTGCCGTCTTCAGAGCGCGCCACAAATGTAATTTGACAGGCCAGAGCGACCGAGAGAGAGAGAGACAGACAGCAGACGGCTCGGCGCGTTGTTTACCTCGCTCTCGGCGACGACAACGACGGCCGTCTCTATCGCGTTGCGATTCGCGTCGTCGTCGTCATTCTCATTTCGTTGCTTCGACGGGAACAATTGAATGGGAGATGAGAGGGAAACGCGCGCACGAGCTGGAAATAGTAGTGGATTCCTCCTCCTATGCGTCGAATGTCGTCGTCGTCGTCGTCGTCGTACGTTGGCAGGCTAGGGCGGTCGACGACGGGCCCCCACTCAGCTCCCAATGGAGCGCCGCTTTACGATCTCTTTGACATTCTAGTCGGGCCGTCCTGGCGGCCTATTGGGGCTTCTCGCTGGCGCCCTTGCCGTCGCCGCACGCGCGTGCCTTCTGTCCTAGTGGCTAATGACTTTAGGCCAGCAGGCCGCGCCGCCGCTTCGTTCGCTGGAATTAAGCCTTGTGCCCTGTGTGTGTGTGTGTGACTCACACGACCAAGAGAGAGAGGCGCGGCGCCACGCTCTAGCCTCGGCGTCCGCTCCTCTACTAGCAGAAGTAGTAGTAGTGGCTGCGAAATGTCGAGTCTCTCTTTTCTCTATCTCTCTGCGCCTCATATCGTGTTGCTTTGCTTGCGCCTACTGTGCAAAAATGGCTGTGTGGTGTGTGTGTGTGTGTGTGTGTGTGTGTGTGTGTGTGTGTGTGTGTCGGTAGAAGAAAAGAAATCGATGTGGTGCCCGCCCGGCCCGTTGGCCAGGTCGTTTTCCCTCGTCCCAGGAAGGCGGAAAACTCCAAGACTCTGTTGCGCAGCGTCGGTGGCGGAGGCTCTAAGCAGAACTTGAGCAGTTCGTTCCTTTGGCTTCTTCGCCGCCGCTGCGGTTTGTCCGCCCGCGCCTCCGCCGCTTCTTCTGCTCCTTTCTCTCTCTCTCTCGCGCGCGCTTTTTCACTGGCGCTGGTCGACCGTTGGAGCCGGCTGGCTTGATTTCGGCGTCTTTCTCTGCTCGTCGTGCCACAACCGGACACGCTTACCGACCGACCGAGCGCCCCAGCGCCTTTCTCTGCTCGTCGTCACGAAAATTGATCGGTCGTCGCCGACGCTAACTCCTTCCACTGGAGGCGGTGGCCAACTATCGGCCGCCTTCGTCCAACTTCTTCGTCCGTCGTTCTTGGGATTTTATTGGCCGACGCAACTGGCGCGTTCGCGCGCCGCGTTTTTGTCGACTCGAGATGTTGTGTGCCCACAGGAACCAATCCAGACCCGTTCGCAGCTCGTCGGCGTCGTGCCTCAGACGAGTTAGAAGGGTTCTCTGCCAGATTGGAGGAGACGACCGGGCGCCTATTCGTCAATCCTTTGTCTTAGTCGGCCCTTTTGCTTGCGCGTCTGCGTGCGTGCTTGTAGGGCCCACCGCCGATGTGGCGAGCAAAGTCGTCGAGCCGTGACGAATGCCATTGAAATATTTGGCCTTCAGAACTCTCGGTCAGTCAGAGGAATTTCGCGCGAGCGCTGACCGAGTTCAAGTTCGAGAACGTCGGCCCCTATCAGACGGATGACGAGCGAATTATTGGTGCGTGGGGAACGCGCGCGCGCGCGCGCTGTTCTGCAGCTGGGGACGTGGCTGACGCGCTTTTCAGCGAACTGCTTGAAGGAATTCGCCCGTCTGCTTGTGCAAGTCGAGGACCAGCGGACGCGCGTCGTAAGTCGTCGCAACTCTGTCCTCCCCAGTGCGTCCTGAGCGCCATCGCTCGTCGCCCAGCTCGAGGAGGCCGAGGTCGCTTGCCTCGAGCCGCTCAAGCGATTCCGCGCCGACCGCATCGGCCGCACCCTTCAGGTCCGTGCTCGCGTGCGTGCGTGCGTGCGTGTTGCAGCCGAGGGTTGGGAGTGGGGTCGCGTGTCGGTGTGCAGGAGGACAAGAAGCGCTTCGAGAAGGTCGCGACAAAGCACTACCACGCGCTCGAGAAGCACCTCCAGCAGACGCCCTCCTCCTCGTCGTCGGCGTCAGCGTCCGCGACGACGCGGCGCAAGGAGGCGGACTCGGACCGCGCGGTGGAGGAGGAGCGCCGTCGCTTCGCCGACGCCTCCCTCTCCTACGTCTTCGCCGTCCAGTCGGCGCAGGAGCGCCTCAAGTTCGAGTTCGTCGAGACGCTCAGCAGCTTCCTCTACTCCTGGCTCAGCTTCTACCACGTCGGTGCGTCCACCACACCTCCCCCCTCCCCCTCCTGGCGTCTGCAGCCGACACCAACGGCTCGCTCTGCACTCTTCAGGCTATGTGATACACCAGGACTTCAAGCCCTTCCTGGACGGGGTGCAAATTCAAATCGAGAAGGTCTAAAATTGCTGGCTGGAGTCTTGCTGTCTAATGGTTGTGGTGATTCGAAGTTGGTTGCAGACGCGCGAGAACTTCGAGAGCGCGCAGACGGAGGCGGCGGAATTGAAAGAGAAGATGCTGACGGCGCGGAACAGGGCGCACGACGAGCTCGCCGTCTCCGAGCCCGTCTCCACCAACATCAAGCAGGGATACCTCTATCTCTTCGAGAAAAGTCCCCGCCCCTATTTTCTGACTTCCCAACCTCCTCAAATGGTCGACAGCAACTTCAGAGAACATCGGCTCGTCCTGGACGAAGTACTACGCGGTCTATCAGAGGGAGTCGCGCCTCTTCACGATTATTCCCTATTCGCAGGCGGCGAAGACGGACATGAAAGAAACATTTGTGAGCTCAAGTTTTTTTTTCGATTTTTGTGAAGCGCAGTTTTGATGCGTGGCTGTAGGCTCAAAGCGTCAGTATGAAGCTGAAACGCTGCGTGCGACGGGCGTCGGACACGATCGACCGCCGCTTCTGCTTCGACATCACCATTGACGATCGGTGGGGCGACAGCCCACGTTCTCTGTGCCGCCGTCACGGCCTCGTCGCGATTCAGAAGCAGCGAGGTGCTGACGCTGCAGGCGACCTCGGAGGCGGAGCGCAAGTCCTGGCTCGACGCCATGGACGGCAAGGAGCCCGTCTACAGTCCCAACACCGGCTCCGCCAAGTCCCTCGAAAGTCTGTCCGTCCGTCTGTGGGTCGCTGACGCTGGCGCAAGCGACGCCGACGGCGACGGCGTTGCAGCGGCGCTGTCGGAGCGCGGCTTCGAGTTCATGCGCGACTGCGTGGCCGAGATCGAGAGGCGCGGCCTCGACGAGCAGGGCATCTACCGCAACTGCGGCGTCACTTCCAAAGTCCGTCAGCCACACGCGCCAACCAACCGAGTGCGACATACGACGCCAGAGCCGAGTTCAGGTACAAAAGCTGATCAAGCTCGGCCTGCAGGGCCACGCCTCCAGCAACAGTCTTCCGCTCAATCTGGCCGACAAGCGCGAGTGGGACATTCGCACCATCACGAGCGCCGTCAAGCTCTTTCTCAGGCGAGCGCGCGCCCGTTGGATGTCCCTGTCAGTGGTTTGGCGACGCGTTATTTTCTGCGCTGTAGGAACCTGGAGGAGCCTCTGTTGACCTTCGAGCAGCACGAGGCGTTCGTGTCGGCGGCGAAGCGGTCGAAGGAGGAGCGCGTCGACTACGTGCACGGCGAGGTGCACAAACTGCCCGACGCCAACCGGCGCATGCTCAGGCTCCTCTTGGAGCACCTACAGAGGTACCTACGCCGGGGTACCTCCCCCCCCCCCGGTGGAACGGGTGAGTGACCGCAGGGTGACCTCGGCGTCTGCGTCGAACTTGATGACGGCGGCGAACGTGGCGGTCTGCTTCGGTCCGACGCTGCTGCGGCCGCGCGAGGAGACGCTCGCCGCCATCATGGACATCAAGTTCTGCAACGTCGTCGTCGAGATTCTACTAGCCCACTGCCAACGGGTGCGCGCTCGCTCTTCCTCCGGTTCCTTCCCCAGGGACATTTCTCAGTTTCGACGCAGATTTTCACGACTGATCCGCCGTTGTACGTGCGCGCGCCTGTGCCGGAAAAGCCTGCGCACTGCTTGGGCGCCGACGAGCTGGCCGACAGCGTCAGGGCCGGTGAAGGCGCGGCCGACAGCGGCGCCGAGGAGAACCATTTCGCCTCCACCTCGCCCTGGCACACGCTCTCCCCCTTCCGTCGTCCCTCCGAGCAGCCCAAGAAGTGCGAACTGCGAACTGAGTTGGAAGTTTGAATTCACTGACAAGAGCGCTTCAGGGAGAACGTGTACGAGCAGCCGGTCGACTCTGACCCGATTGCGGGCGCCTGTCCGCCGCCGCGTCCGCGGACGCGCGGCGCCTCCTGGGGCCAGACGAGCTCGCCGCTCGCCCCCTCCAGACGATGTGCGCGCTCGTTTTCTGAGCTTGTGTGACAGAGGGTATGGCAGTGCCGTCCGTGGATTGCAGCGCCGACAGTGGCGGCCTCGGTGGGCGTGCTGGGCTCGTCTGCGCGCGCCGGCGTCAACGGACGCGTCGCGGGCGGCGCTCCGGCGGCGGAGAGCAGCGACTCGCTCGACTCCAGCACCACGACCACGGCCAACGAAAGCTGCTCGGCCAAGGAAGACGACCACGTCGACGCAGCCCTCCACAAGCTCTCCGCGACTAAAGGTCACTCTGACTGCATCCACCAAGTGGAGAAGCAAAAACAATCTATTTCAGCTGGTCTGAGCGTTTCCTACGCGGCGCCCTATCCCGGTGGCGACATGTGAGTTCATACATGTGTTCTTTCATTAGCAGTCGGTCTACGCACCGTGTTGTAGCTTCCGTAAACGGTACTCGGGTGGCAATCTCCTGTGCAACTCGTAAGTCGGTCGTCGTCACTCGTGGTGTTCTTGCCGTGTTCGCTGTCGTGTCGTGCCGTGACTGGCCGTCGTCGTGTCTCGTCTTTTGCGTGGTCGTCACTGCGTTGCCCTCTCCTCTCCCGCTGTTCGGTTGTCGACCTTTTCACGCGACACCGTAGCGTCGCGGCGCCGGGGTGTCTCGGCGAGAGTAGGAAGGGGCGGTGTCGTTTCAGCCTCGTGCAGACGGTGCAGCACGCCGACTCGGCGCCGTTCATCTCCTACCTGACGGCGCCCCACCCCGTCTACGCCAGCCAGATCGGGTACTCTAGCCGTTGTGTCGTCTTCGTCCTCTCGTCGTCGCTGCGCCCGTCACGCACGCACGCATTCGCGCATATGCACGGCATGAGTACCGGAAACCGGCTGCTCCGCCCCCCCCCCGTCCAAACCACCCTGTAACCACCCTTCAACGCCAGCTATTCCCGGTTTCAGGTACGTTTCAGCAGCTTACGCGCGTTTGTGGAATCCGACTGCGTTGTTGTGCGTGTGCCGTTGCCGATTGCGCGCACGCTGCACCGTGTTGTTCCTTTTTCACTGCGCCTCCGTGTACATCTTAAGAACCGCGCCGACGCGCCTGTCTCTTTTTTAGGCGGCGAGTGAAGACGCTGTTCGAGTGCACGGCCGAGCACGAGGGCGAGCTGTCGTTCGGGCCCGGCCAGATCATCACGAACGGTGCGTGCGTGCGTGCGTGCGTGCGTGCGTGCGTGCGTGCGTGCGTGCGTGCGTGCGTGCGTGCCGGTGCCTGCGTGCGTAGGCCAGCTATTGTGTCTCAGTGCGTCAGAGCAAGGAGCTGGGCTGGCTGGTGGGCACGCTCAACGGCAAGACGGGACTCATACCGGAGAATTACGTCGAGCCGCTACCCTAACCACCACAACCCCGCCCAAACGCGGCTCGTTCGTCTACGACCCGACCGCTGGCTGACACCCACCCGATCCAATAACACACCGAAATCTAATAATGTCCTGCGCAGCGCACTGATAGGTTGGGGGGGGGGGGGGGTGGAGGTGTAGGAATGAGGACAGAGAATGTGATGAGTTCCCAGTCTATACTACTGTGCATCGTCGCTTGCGCGCGCTTCCCACGCGACAGTAGAAGCGCGCAACGGCTTTTGTGATCAGTTCTTTTCCTTTTTTTGGTGGGTTCTTTGGCGCCTCCCGTTTCATGCAACTGCGACATTCCACGTTCTCTTGCTCGTGCGTGTGTCCGCGCTTTGCGGTGCCGGTGCGTGCGTGCGTGGCTGGGTGCGTACTCGCGCCATCGTCTCGGATGCGGCCGCCTGGGGGTGAAAGCAGCGCCAGATACTGTACATGCGGACACCGATCGATACTATATGTGCTACGCGCTTTGTGCCTGGGATTCAGTTCAAGTCCGTGGATAATACAGACGACGGCAAGCGAACGGCTGCCGACAAGCCAATTCGCGCTGACTCGAGAACACGCGCAGATCCGAGGTTCACTTTGGCTCAGTCGCACGCTCGCCAGACCGCCTGCAGGTTGAGCAGAAGCTGTTGAGAGTCGAGTACGCGCAGCTGCGTCGGCAGCAGCGCCGCGCGGCTGCGCGCGATGCCGCAGCGCTCCTAGACAAAAGTTGAACTCGAATTGGGTACCATACCATATACGCCTGCCCAGCTAATGTACCGATACTCGAGCAGTGTGTCTTACGGATCGCAGCCGCAGACGAATCGTAGTAGGCGGCGCAGTCTATGACCACAGGCGCTGAGGCGATGCGTGGGGGACCTTTTGAGTATCACCGGCACGAATATGCCTCGGTCGGAGAGCGGCCAGGGTCGCTCCTTCGCTACCACGGCCGAGCAGCAGCAACACGACAGCAAGAGAACGCTCATGCACAACAAGGCGACGCCACGCGCCATGACGAAGACAGCAGTGGATGTGGCCTCTCTGTGTGGTCCTGTTTTATGGAAATCGAGCAATGTTTCGACCCCCCTTGATTGAGCATTGTTTCTAAAGGTCGCGCGCGGCGCTGCCTCCCAGCTACTGGTGCTAATCAGTGCGGACAGGCCTTGTCTGCGAGACCGTCGCTTTCTCGGATCGCGTGCGCATTCCAACCGAGAATAGGACGGAGATAAACATAGAACTTCTCAAGTATACAACAAGCACAAGTACGTTCTGACTGCATTCACGTGTGTGGTGAACGCAGGCGGGTAATGAGAGGGCTTCCTCCCCCCCCCCCCAACTGCTCTCTAAGCAGCCCAACGCAAAGCAGACTGTCAACAAGTCGGAGCAGACTGTTCTCAAAAGGAACTGATAAACGCCCCATGCAAAAGGAAAGCAGGAAACTCAGCCATCGCTTGCGGATGCTCTTGTCGCTTGCGCGTTAAAAGCAGTACTTTTGGGCTTTCTCAATTCTCCTACATACCTGTACTACTAGACTTCTACGTACGACTACAAAGTCTACTACGACTACAGAAACGATGTTGCTGACACTGACGACGCTGGCTATCGTTGCGTTCGTCTTCTACACGGAGCTAAGTGTAGTGTCCGTAACTACACCTCCGTGATCCCAAGAAGGTGACGGTAATGGCGTGACGGTGGTGGTGATGTAGTGTCCGTAACTACACCAAGAAAAACCATTCCAGCCGGAATGAAGAACTGGTGGAAGTACCAAATGATGGAGTATCTCTTCGGAGTACTGCACACCTATCCAGTACGCATTTCTGACGAGACGATCACTTGTCGACTAGGCAATGTGTGTAAGCGTGCGATTTGGACTGCTCAGACCCTGCTGCTAACGTCGTTTGGGCCGCGCGGGATGCTGGCGAGCGACCGGTTCTTCTGTAGTAGCACCCTTTTGAGCGCGCTCGCGAGGTGGATTGAAATACCCGTGGATGGCGTCAAGATTGTCGAGCGCAACTTCGGCGGGGTCCGCGTCTTTGTCTGCGAGCCGCCAGCCGCTCCGTCGGCGCCCTCGTCTTCTTCCATGGAGGAGGATACGTCGTGGACGTGCCAAGTAGGAACGATGTTTCTCAGACACGTCACACGGTTTCAACTTGCTATAGACAGAGAACTGAAGGTCGCGAAATGGCTGGAGGGAGGGAAGTGTTTCTTGCGCTAAGCACAATAAATCGTCTGCTAGCGTGTGAACGTGTGACACTGCGGGCTCTACCGCTTCAGGCGTCAGCAGTCGACACGCGGCGATGTTCGCCAAGAAGCTCAACTGCGTAGTTGTTTACGTTGAGTAAGTCGCAAGTTGTCGGCACCACACCTGTCGACACGCTGTTGAACTTGGCTCCATTTGCACAGCTACCGAATGGAGCCCGAGCACGTGTTTCCCGCAGCCGTCGACGACTGCGAGAACGGCGACGCGCCACTTCATGCAAATATGCGGAGCCGAGTAGACGCCGACAAGCTTGTGCTGTTGGGAGAGAGCGCAGGCGGCTGTCTCACAGCAGCAGTCGCGCAGCGCTTCGTCTCGGACGAGAAAGCGGCGCACAAGCCAATTGTGTAGGCGTCGCGGCCGCCACGGCCGATCGACCGTATCTCTGTTTCAAAGAAATTCGATGCGTGAACGCATTCGATCAAGCAAGCGCTCGCCCCTGCCGACTCGCCGGGGCGGTGGGGGGGGCGTGACGAACCGCTTCCCGAGCAAGTGTACGCTGGCGATCGAGTACGATGTCGAGCCGAGCGACCGGGAGCTCGAGTCGAGAGTTGCTGACGAAGACGCATTTTCTCCATGTCATGCTGCATTGTCTTTCATGGCATGGCGTTGCAGCCCTTCCATGTTGTGAAGTTCACGTGAACAGTGGCGTAGCCAAGGGAGGGGGTAGGGGGGGGGGGGTATACCCCTCCCCAAGATTGTGTGAAGCCCAAAAAATGCATTGCAAAAATGCCCGGGCGAAAGAAGAGAGAGAGAAAGCATTTTAGCTCGCTTGTTAGGTTAAAAATGCTCGAAAGTAGCTCAAAATTGTCTAAAATTGCTCAAAAGTGGCCCAAAATAGGTTAGAAGTTCTCGAAAGTAGCCCAAAATAGGTTCAAAGTGCTCGAAAGTAGCCTGAAATCTCAAAATTTTTGCCTGTGGCGCAACAGGACCCTGTTAAAAAGTTGGAAATCTGTACCCCCTCCCGAGACCAAATCCTGGCTACGCCACTGCACGTGAACTTCCACAAGCATATCACATCACGCTCGGCGCGAGCGCTACCGCCAGCGCAGATGCTGCCACCGTCCCAGCTACTGGTGCTAATCAGTACGGACAGGCTGGTCTGAGAGGCCGTCGCTTTCTCCGATCGGGTATTCGGGTCCGCATTCCGACCGAGAATAGGATGGAGATTTAAATAGCTACCGTATTCATTCTAATAGACGTCCCCTATCTCTAAACCGCCCGCCACAAGCAGACTGTCAACAAGTCGAAGCAGACTGTTCTCAAAAGGAACTGATAAACGCCCGATGCCCGCCGAAAGCAGAAAGCTCAGACATAATGCTCCTATCGCTCGCTCGCTCGCGCAATAGCAACGCGTACACTACACTTTCCCAATTTTTCTACATACAAACTGTGCTACTGTTACTATACCTCGACGACTGCAAAGCCACGCGAAACGATGTTGCTGACGCTGACGACGCTGGCTATCGTTGGCTTCCTCATCTACACGGAGCTACGAAAGACCATACCGGCCGGCATGAAGAACTGGTGGAAGTACCAAATGCTGGAGTACATGTGCAGAGTGCTGAACAGCTATCCAGTACGCATCTCTGAGACTCTGAGGGGACGATCATCTTTCGACTAAGCATGCGATTTTGACTGCTCAGAGACTCCTGCTAACGCCGCTTGGGCCGCGCTGGATGCTGGCTTACGACCGGTTCTTCTATAGCACCGTGTTGGACCAGCTGGCCAGGTGGATGGACAAACCCGTGGATGGCGTGAAGATTGTCGAGCGCAACTTCGGCGGGGTCCGCGTCTTTGTCTGCGAGCCGCCAGCCGACAACCGCTCCGATGGCGCCCTCGTCTTCTTCCATGGCGGAGGATTCGTGTTGGACATTCAAAGTAGGGAACGATGCACTGAACATCGTGAACATCTGCTTTGTACTCTTCAAACTTCTGCCAGACAGGAATTGAAGTTCTGTAAAGTGGCTTCAATGAAGATAGGAGAGTTCTTTGCGCACAACGCACTGCATTGTCTGAGCACGTGAACGTGTACCACTGCCGGTGTCGCATAATAAGTTATCCCCCCATTTTTCTTCCCCCCGGAATACTTATTATGGGAACGAGCCATAATAACTCATCCCACCGGAAGACTTAATATGAAAAATGACTATAATAACTTCTCCCCTTGCCATAATAAGTCTTCCATGGCAAAAAAGGGCAAAAATTGCACAGGTACACGCGCAGCTTGACATCGTGGACGAAAGTCTATCCTGCGGTTCGCGCGGTTGACCAGTGCGCGCTCTGGCATTGCTTTGTTCTTGCCTTGGGGGCAAATACACATGCAAAATGTCAGCAGTTTCGAGACACACTAATGGATTTTACTGGTTAAAGTTTTGCAGCGACCTAGCAATTTACTGATTAACTGAGACTGCAAGTGCGGCCGCGCGCGTCCATTTCTTCAGCTCCCGCTGAGTACTCTGGCCGCTGGCGGCGCTCTAACTTTATCGTACACGCGAAAGTATGTACCTAATTTGGCGGCGATTGTTTCTCATTGTCCGTGGACGATTCTGCATCGTCCGCGTCAGAGTACTCGGGCGTGGACGACGCGTACAAAAAGTTGCGAGTTGAGACACTATTGCACTGCCACACTTGTTCCAGTATTCTGCGTTGCCTCAGCCATGTGTCAGTTGCAGATGCGCAAAATTGCCAATGGCAAACAAAGCGGAAACTTATTATGGCGGGGGGAATACTTATTATGGCAAAAAATCATATTAACTTTTCCCACCGGAAGACTTATTATGGATACTGTAATAATAAGTATTCCGGGCGGAAGACTTATTATGGGGGATGACTTATTTCGTGACACCGGCTCTGCTGCTTTAGGCGTCAGCAGTCGACACTCGGCGATGTTCGCCAAGAAGCTCAACTGCGTAGTTGTTTACGTTGAGTAAGTCGCAAGTTGTTGGCACCACACCTGCCGACAGGCTGTTGATTTGGCTCCATTTCTACAGCTATCGAATGGCGCCCGAGCACGTGTTTCCCGCAGCGGTCGACGACTGCGAGACGGCGACGCGCCACTTCATGCAAATATGCGGAGCCGAATATGGCGTCGACGCCGACAAGCTTGTGTTGTTGGGAGAGAGCGCCGGCGGCTGTCTCACAGCAGCAGTCACGCAGCGCTTTGCCTCAGACGAGAACGCGGCCCACAAGCCAATTGTGAGCGCACCCTGTCAATCGTGACCAGACTGAACGCTGCGTCCCCCTGCAGGGCCAGGTGCCGATGGTCAGCTGCATGCAGTTGGTGGATCTGTGGACGCCAAGTCTGCAGGAGAGCGAGTTCGTCTACAAGGGAACGTGGATGCTGCAGCGCGCCCTGCTCGTCCGTCTCCTCCTCTACTACGGACTCGGCAACGACTTCACCATGAGCGACGTCGACGAATTCCTCGTGCGTCGAGCCGAACTTGGACGGCCTGCACTCGGAGCGAGTCGCTGTTTGCAGAGGAATCGACACGTGGACAAGACGCGCAAGGAGATGCACCACTTCAGCCATGACAAAATTCCCAAGGAGATGCGGGACACCGACTACTATGTCGGACCATGCGCGTCGACCACCAACGAGAAGGTGACAACTGAAGGCGGCTGTTTGGACTTCAGCAGGAAGCGGCGATTCACTACAGCTGGCGAAGCGCGTCGAGAAGTTTCTCTTCGACAAGGATTTCTGCCCAATAGTGGCCGAGAGTGGCGAAATCGGGAAGCTGCCTCCGACGCTCGTCATCAGCGCGGGACACGACGCGCTCCGTGACGACAGTGCGTCTAGCTTGAGCTTTAGGTTTGCGTTGAAAAAGATGTGGCGCAACCCGGCAAACCGTTGCAGGCGTGTGGTACTGGCGCCGGCTGCAGGAGTGCGGCGTTGACGTCCGCCTAAAGAACTACGAGTCGGAGCTGCACGGCTGTATGGAATCCTACGACGAAGTCGTTGACGAGGTCGACCGCTTTGTCCGCCCACTCTGGCTGAAGCACGCTGAAGCCAAAGCAAGAGCGAAGAGCGAGTGAGCAACCGCCTTGATTCAGGCGACATACATTCATTTTCTACTGAGGTTTCATTTTTATTAAACTTGCACCACATAGGTACGTCGTAGCAGCAGCGGAACTATGAGACATCGGACGTTACGGTACCAAATAAGTCAAGATTGCTCTGCTTGCTCGCAACAGTGTGTGGTTTTAGCAATTTCGTTAGAAAAGAAAAGTTCACATGCATGCAGATTATGTTTGCCTTTATGTGCATCTGCATCAGCTGCAGTTTCTAGTCATATACGTGGAAACTCATCTACGATGTTGGCAAATTACATCTCACCGTCACACAACAGTCAGATAATGTAAATTTGCATACCGTACTGTACAGTATGCTGTTTGTGCTTTTTTTGTACCATACCTTACAATTCAATTTAAAAAGTATTTTCAAATTTGCATACCGTAACGGAAGCATACGCTACATTTGGTATTCGCACAGTGGGTACATATATTATTTACATGGCGATGGGCGTGCTGCGCGCGCTGCACGTAAGTGCAACACAGGCAGGAGTGCCGCGTGTAGCAAGCGCCCGCGCCATCTTCGTCCTGCTGTCGGTGGGCGGTGCGGTGCCGCAGCGGCCGCCACCATCGACTGTGGGCGGTCAGCAAGTGCATGCTGCCGATCGAGTGCGTCTTTGAGCTGGTCCTCGAAGCCGAGAAAGCTGTAGTCGAGGAAGACGAGTCTCCATGTCATGCCGACTGACTTCCATGCTGCCGTCTCGCATCGCATGTTGTGAAGTTCACGTGGACTTCCACGAGCATATCACATGACGCTCGGCGCTAGCGCTACCGCGACCGTGGATGCTGTCTTCCGCATGTACACGCACGCACCCACTGTCAACAAGTCGCCGCTGCTCTGATAAGAATCTGCCAATGGCCCCCGATGGAGACGTATAAGAAAGCCATACCAGCCAAGCCAAGCCATGTGAAACGTCCCTGTCTACATACTTCGCTTTTGCTACTACTACTAGTACTAATAGCACCGCCAAGTCACTCGAAGCGATGTTTCTCACGCTGTTGACGCTGGCAGTCTTTGCGTTCATCGCGTACGTGGAGCTGCGGAAGACCGTGCCGGCCGGCTTGAAAAACTGGTGGAGCTACCAGATCACGGAGTACATCTGCAGACTGCTACACATCTATCCGGTATCCGACCGCAGTAGAACTTCCGTCTAGGACTAAGATACTGGATTTTCAGGGCATGGTGCTGGAGCTGGTCGTGGGGCCGCGCTGCAGACTGGTCTACGACCGATTCTTCTGCTGCACCATTCTGGACGCGCTCATGAAGTGGACGACCAAGCCCGTCGAGGGCGTCAAGACGGTCGAGCGCAAATTCGGAGGCGTCCGCGTTTTCGTCTGCGAGCCGACGGCCGACAACCGCTCCGACGGCGCAATCGTCTTCCTCCACGGAGGAGGATACGTCTTGGACATACGAAGTTGGCAATGAATAACCTACTTGGAAAATTTAGTAGGGGAGATGGCTTCATGAGAGGGAGAGGCACACTTTTGAAAGAGTTCTGCCCTCGAAACGCAACCGTCCTCGAGCGAAGGGTGTGGCATACACGACTTGACCCTTTCAGGCCTCAGTGCTCATCATGCAGACATGTTGGCCAAGCAGCTCAACTGCGTGGTCGTTTATGTCGAGTAAGTCGGAAGTTGTCGGCACCACGCCTGTCAACACGCTCGCTATTGACTTGGCTTCATTTCTATAGCTACCGAATGGCACCCGAGCACGTGTTTCCCGCAGCCGTGTGGTGTGTAGAACTCTTTAGCATGTTTTGTTTTCCTTTCTTTTTCTCTTCTTTGTTTTTCTGATCTGCGTTTAATTGGAATCTTTAGTTCTTTACTTCTCTATCACGTTTTCGTTATACATTTCTTGTTCACAACTTTTAGAAATCCGAATCGTTCGAAATGTAAAGAGTAGGGTCCTTGCTTTCCATCTCGTCGTTATACTCGCCTCTTGATTGTGAGTATCGGTGGTCGAGAGGTTCCCTTGAACAGAGGTCACTATCTCGCTCCGTTGGTTTGTAGTGCTTCGATAGTCACGGACTTCTGGCTTTTTCCTCTTGAACACACGTTGTCGTGACCCGTCGAGAGGATGCCGTATAGGGAGCTCTCGGTGGCGGTCTCAGCAGGTTGATCAGAAACGACAATCGACTGATAGTGATGCTCAGAGGTGCGGCGACTGATCTGTCGTCATCTTCATCTTCATCTCATCAGCGACAAGGTCGTTCGGTCAACAGCAGCGTCGGAAAAAAAGTCCGCCTTCTCCGCGCGGCCTCAGCGCCTCCGCCCACCTCCAACGGCGCCTTGCGCGTGCTTCTATCGGGCGGTGGCGGAGCTCTCTGCGCGACCTTTAAGTTCTTAATCACGACGACGGGCCGGTCATTTGTGGTATATTACGCGTGGGCTGGGCCCATAACCTCTGTCGTCAATTCGCGTTTGTTCACAAAAACCGCCAGGCGGGTATGCGCAGCATCCTAACTCTTATCGAATGTCACCGTAATACTATATCTTCAACAGTTGACGACTGCGAGACGGCCACGCGCCACTTCATGCAAATTTGCGGAGCCGAATACGGCGTCGACGCCGACAAGCTTGTGCTTGCTGGGGAAAGCGCCGGCGGCGGCCTCACGGCGGCCGTCGGGCAGCGCTTCGCCTCGGACGAGAACGCGGCCCACAAGCCAATCGTGAGCGTCCTCCACCTCCTCCTCTAGCAGCTTTCCAGTGGGGATCGCCCTGGAGTGAGCACCGCACGCGTTCCAGGCTCAAGTGGCGATGTTCAGCTGCATGCAGTTGGCGGACACGTGGGCGCCCAGTCTGCAGGAGAGCGAGCTCGTCTACAAGGGCACCTGGCTTCCGCAGCGCCAGTTCCTCATACGGCTCATGCTTTTCTACGGATTCGGCGACGACTTCACCATAAGCGACGTCGACGAAATCGCCGTTCGTAGAACCCACGTTGGACGGCGGGCACTCAGAGCGAGTCGCTGTTTGCAGAGGAACCGACACGTGGACAAGACGCGCAAGGAGATGCAGCACTTCAGTCACGACAAAATTCCCAAGGAGATGCGGGACACCGACTACTACATCGGACCATGCGCGTCGACCACCAACGAGAAGGTGACAACTGAAGGCGGTTGTTTGGTCTTCAGCAGGAAGCGGCGATTCACTGCAGCTGGCGAAGCGCGTCGAGAAGTTCGTATTCGACAAGGATTTCTGCCCAATACTGGCCGAGAGTGGCGAAATCGGGAAGCTGCCTCCGACGCTCGTCATCAGCGCGGGACACGACGCGCTCCGTGACGACAGTGCGTTTGTCAAGCTGGGGTTGTCTAGTAGAGGCGGAAAGCGGTCGCTTGCAGGCGTGTGGTACTGGCGCCGGCTGCAGGAGTGCGGCGTCGACGTCCGCCTGAAGAACTTCGAGACGGAGACGCACGGCTGTATGCAATCCTACGACGAAGTCGTTGACGAGGTCGACCGCTTCGTCCGCCCACTTTGGCTGAAACATGCTGAAGCCAAAGCAAGAACGAAGAGCGACTGAGCAGCTGTCAGGATCTATGCTAGGTTCAGTGATTTAAACCATGTTGACAAAGATAACTCCGACAACGAGACAACGATGACGATAAGCCTCAATCTATGGCAAGGAATCGGACGTGGGCTCCACTCCAAATAAGGCGAGAACGCTTTTCGACTCGGCACAGGAAAAGTGTTGCTTTTATGTGCGATATCACATCATTCGCGTAGCAGTTACAGCGTCTAGTCGTGTACACAAAAACAATCGTTCATTCAGTAGAATTCAACAGTTTGCCGTGTGACAGTGACAGACAGATGTGTAAAATGACTAGTGGAGCGAGCGGCTGCGCCGTCCTCTTGCTGCTGTCGATGGGCGGGATCGTGCCCTCTGTCGCCGCCGACGACTGTGTCTCCTTCTCAAGGGAGTTCGACGTGAACGCGCTCGACGAAGCGCTCGCCGCTGCCGACACCGCGTCTGGGCGCTTGACGAAGCGGTTCACGGGCAAGTGCACGCTGACGATCGAGTACGACTTCGAGCCGAACGACTGGGAGCTCGAAATCGAGAAATCGGTAGCTGAGGAAGACGAATGCGACGCTGCGGGCGAGCGATCGACGCTTGAGTGCTACACGCGCACGCACGAAGACGCCAACCAGTTTGTCTACGTCTGCTGCTGCGCGACGAACCTCTGCAACCAGCAGACCCCACCGGCGACTCAGATCAGAAACGCCTTTCCGCTGTGGCTAACGAAGAAACTTGAAGAAGGGCAGCGCAAGAAGAGTCGTGGGCACGGAGGGAAAGTCTCCAACCAAGATGCAACGCAGAGCAAGAACGAAATGACGGTGGCTCCGATGCAAGATGCAGTGCGCAGACGGAAAAGGCAAGGACAATTTTTCGGCTCCAGCCTTTTGGGCATCATGCAACAGTTGAGCGGATTGCAAAACAACCATGAACAGTTGGACACGGCAGCCGGCGAAGACGACCAAGACAAAGCAGCCAAGGACTCCATGATGAGCATGTTCAGCACCAGGGGCGAGGTCAACGACACCGGCCTAGTCACGGCGTTGTTTCAAACTCTAGTCAACACGACATTCTCCAAAATCGCACCGGCAGCGGGCTCGCCTTTCCTCCAGCTACTCGACGCCAACGGCAGCCTGCTCTCCATGGTGGACAGACAGGGCTTCAAGCTGAAGACGGACTCGAAGGGCGAGGTGGCTACGACGAAGGAGGGTCTGCCGATCAACGTGGACGAAGGCGGCCACGACGTCGTCAACGTGACCGAGGACGTCTTGAAGACGCTGCTGCGTTCGTCGGTCGTCGAGTGCGGTCACGCCTGGCAGCCGCGGTCGCTGGAGGGCCGCCGCGCCAAGGTCAAGGAGGACCTGGTGGACGGTGTGCTGCGCGTCTACAACGCGGCCAACAAGCGACAGTACGCCTACACCAAGCACGGATTCCGGGTGAAAGTGGCCGCGGACGGCGCCCTCGCCAGAGACGCGAGCAAGCAGCTCATTCTCTTCGACAAGCTCGAGAACGAGGTCGTCGAGATGGACGCAGAGGCGCGCCAGCGCTTCATCGGCGCCGCCAAGCGGGCGGGAGGCGGCGCGCTCGACTGGGACAAGCTCGCGACCACGGTCGACGCCGACCAGCTCGTGTCCCTACTCGCCAACGACGGACCGGACAAGGGCCAGCCGCGCTTCAAGTTCGCCAAGGACGGCACGGAGCTCGCCATGAGCGTCGAGGTGCGCATCGTCGACAGCGCGAACTCGTGCACCTGTGTCGTCTATTTGGCATTCGTTCGAGCAGGGCCGGGCGCGTCGGGACGAGCGGGGCCGGTTGCTTCGCGTGGCGCCGCTCGAAGAGGGAAACGACAGCGGCCGAAGCGCACTCGGCGCCGGCGGCGTCGTTGTGGGACTCGCGGCAGCCCTCTTCCTGCGCATCTAGTGGCGAACACTCAGCGCCTATCGCTTTCTCACTCGAACAACTCTGGAAACTGGCATATACCCTAGTCGAAACTGCGGATCTCGTGGTGTGTGATGATAGATACGTATAGAAGAGTGGCGCAACGAACGACGTGTGTAGATGACGAAGACGTGCACCATTGAAATCAGGGGGAAGAATACCCTTGTCTTGCGTTTCGTAAGTATTACGCTTGGGCTAAACGAAACGGAGGACCTAGAGGAGGAGGAGTGGTCAAGTACACGTCGTGGACGTATGAAGCGAACCCAGTACAAAACGAAGCAGTACCAAACAATCCACGCTTCAGCGTCAAGAGCTGCACTCGTGGGAAATGTCGCACCGTGGCATGTCGTTGAGGAGTACCAAATTCTTACGCGCATTTGTGAAATTAGCAAAGGTACTGTTCGGGATCCACGGGGCAGTAGGCCCACTGCGCAAAGAAGGCGCCACGGATGGCGGCTTGCGTCGCGGTCGACTCGAGATAGCGGACGTTGCCCAACACGCAGAAGTTCTCCTCGACCGGCAACCACATGTTGGTGGCGGAGAGCTGCTTCGTCGGCGCATCCGTGAACACCTGCGCAACGAGAGCAGATACATACGCTTTGAGCCGTTTGCCGCTGGCAGGGAAAGGAAGTCGTCAGACCGTCAGCTGGGCGTGCGTGTCTGGCCAGAAGACGCGACGCTCACTCATCTGGACGCGGCCGCCTCGCGTCGCGTAGTCGACGAGCCGAAGGTGCGTCGCGTGCCGCGCGGCGACCACCAGGAATTCGTCGAGTCCGTGGCCGTCAGGGCCGTCTAGTGTGCGTCGACGTTGGTGGAGCGCGGCGCGGGGGGGGGGGGGGCGCGACCCAACCGTTCCCTGGAGTCTCAAGGGAAAAGAGGTGGCAGGACTGGAGACGAGGCGCCATCAGCGGCAGCCAGTGGAGCGTGTCGTCAGCGCAGGGCCCGAGCAGGACGAGCTGCTCTAGCCGGTCCAAGCGGACGTCGTAGGCGACTGCGCGCGAAGAAGGGGCGCGTGAGAGGGCGCCGGGCGGGGCAGCGCAGCGCAGCGCCTGACGACGTACTGTTGCTCCTCCCGCGGGGCATGCGCCACTCTCCGATGGCGAGTCTTTTCAGTGTCGGCCCCACCGCCTTGAGGAGACTGTCGAGACGGTGGCCCTCGTAGGGGAAGGCGGCCCTACAACGTCACTCCAACACATGCTTTGCACCGGGGTGCCCCAGCCGGCAACGCACGAGCGCATCCATTGCGTGGTGAGCGTCAGCTCGACGAGCGGCGGCAGGCGCTTCCACTTGTCGTCGCTTCTCAAGAGGCGGTCCCCCCACGCCCTCTGCACTCTGACGGCCGTCAAGCACTTGTTGGACATCAGCTGGTAGCACCATGGCAGGAACACGTTGTCAGTCGGCTGTCGTTCAGCCCCCACAGACAGCATCTGGGTCTAAACATCGTCTATTTGTTGTTGTCACAAACGCATGCCGCCTATCACATTCACGTGGTCCACTCGTCAGGGTGTGTGGTAACGATACGTACGTATTTGGCCTCGAACTTTATGAGGAGCCTCTCCAGCCGAGGAGCCAGACGGGAATTGGACATGAACCGAGCAACAGAGTCCACAACTTGTACTTGGGGCGCGTTGCGAAGCGAATCCATTCGAAAGCATTTGCGCGTGCTTTCCAATATACCAATTTCAATCTGTAGCTCACTGAGGTACGGCGCCAACTTTCCCAGTAATCCCTAAAACACAGCAGGCTCTTCTGTGAACAAGAGAAGGCACCACACAACCATTTTTACAAACCATCACAACGGGCTCCCATTTGGTGCTGTCAGTCAGTGTCGTTTCGTCTTTGGCTCTGTCAGTTCCGAGAGTCAGACGCTCAACTTCGCCCTGTTGCTGGTGAAAGGAGATGCAGAAGCGATGGATGCGATCCGCCTTCCAGATGTCTCGTTTCAAAACGCAATCGAAAGCTCGCGACACCGACGCGACCCTGACCCAATCGCGGATCGGCAATTCCAGCAGCACCAGAAGCAACAACTCGGCGGGAAGACCCTCTAAGCCATACATTTTCAGGCTTCAAGCAGCTCCTTGGTAAAATTGATGAACCTAAAATTTTTTTTTTGGTTTTCCTAATTCCGGCAAGTGGAAACGTTCCAGCTCTTTAGCCTTGTGTCTCTTTATGCTGCTGTTTTACATGTGGTACTGGTAGGTGATCTTTGAATACCAGCCGTGAGGTAATTGATCCATGGAAGACGACATACTACTATAACAAGGAGAACGTACATGTTCGCTACTCAAGAGCCAGTTTCGGTTATTGTTTGCAATGCTCTCACGGCTTTTTTTCTGCACCTCAAATTTATATGCTTCGTCTTCGCGTCTGCCGCCCCCACAGCAGTTTCAAACGGCTAATTTCTTGGATGTCGAACGAGAGTCGGTATTGCTTTCCGTCCGTGCTCCACTGACTTCACTCTCGCCTTGGGAGCTTTAGCCGTGGACTTGACGAAATCGTCCAGCGGAGGCAAGGGCGCGCTCGCGACCAAAGGAAAGTCCGTAGAGAATGCCGCGTCGGTGGGTTCTGCTCGCTCGTGGTGGAGGGCAGGGCCGAGCAGGGGGGGTTCGGCGTGCGTGCGTGCGTGCAGCTGGCCGAGTCTGAGTGGCGTGCGGTGCTGTCCGAGGCCGAGTTCCACGTGACGCGCGAGCGCGGCACGGAGCGGCCCTTCACCGGCCAGTACACGACCTGCTTCCGCGACGGACTCTACCACTGCCTCTGCTGCGGCGCCGAGCTCTTTGAGTGAGTCCGCGCACACTGTGCGCTGCGCTTGGAGTTGCAAGCAACGGATAAGAACAAATCGCAGAGGAGGGTAATACGACGAACTTACGGTATACGTGCGCATGAGGGTACCTCCCCCGCGCTTGGCAGACTTTCGAGATGATCCCCCTGATCTTTTTTCAAAGCGGAGGGGCTGCATTATTGTATACCCAACTTAAAAGTACATGATAAAATTGGCCTCAGTCAGCTCTCAATAAGTCATTTTGGGTATTGCGTATTCTACGCAAAAACTGCACAAATTGTATTTTCAAGGTATACAAAAACCGTCTCCACTTTCTAAATCCATACCCTCCTCTCTCTTCGACAAGATTCCCGATATCAGTAAGAAAAGTTGTACTGGGCCATAGGCAAAGTTGTGTACTCGTTTTCATGTCAGTTTGCTTTCGTGTTTTTTTTCATACATTGTATTGGGTGGGACAACCCTTACGGCAGACCATAGTGCGCGAGCAGCCGATAACGATCTCCGCCGGCATGTGGGACGGGGTTGGCCACGCGTTTCGGGTCGAGGTCGAAGTTCGAGTCTGGCTGCGGCTGGCCGTCCTTCTCGGCGGCGAAGGGTCTGCGCGGCAAGGACGAGACGGAGACGAACGTCGTCCGCACCGAGGACGCCTCCATGGGCATGTCGAGGACCGAGGTCCGATGCAAGAAGGTGCGGCGTCGCGTTGCCCACTGCGTGTGCGTGTCCTCCTGCATACGGATTCTGTCGTGCCAGTGCGACGCCCACTTGGGCCACGTCTTCTCCGATGGACCGAAGCCGACGGGCGAGCGGTTCTGCATCAACAGCGTCTCTTTGGACTTCAAACCGAAAGAGTGATTCGTGCCGACGCCGCGCAGACAGAGGGAAAACGTTTTTGCCAGAAACACCGTACTGACTCTACTGAGTACAGTACGCGCTGCTCGCAGAATCAACGGTATGGGTGGGCACGCGCGCGCGTTACCATGTGAGAGGAGAGAGATAGCTGTCGGCAAGCGTTGGCAAACGCGAGTAAAGCCGCGATGATCACACACACTGCAGGCAAGAAGGGGGACAACGTCTGTGACTATCGCGATCGTGTACTTGTGCAGTATGGAGTGTGCGTAGGGAATGAGAGCGTGGTCGTTCACTTGATAGCAGCCAGCAGCAGTCTAGCGCCTGCTGCTTAGGTCCATGGGCTTTAGCGCGAGCTCATCTTCGTCTTTGTCGACAGCCGTCGTTGATTGGTCGGCCACGCCCACTTGAGAGGGCGGGCTGGCGGAGGAGGAGGAGACGGCGCGTTGGGGCTGCAGCGGCGCGTCCGTGGGCGAAGAGGAGGCGGTTCTGCTGTCGGTGCTGCTGAGCTTCAGCAGCGCCGCGCTCAGCGGGTGGAACTGGCGCAGGTGGGCGGCGTACGGCTCGAACTGGATGGACGTGAAGCCGCAGTCCTCGCACACGTACACCTGCACAAAGGAAGCGCCTTTGTCGACAGGCGCGGCGAAATTTGGAGAAGCGACGCGAGCGCGTGCCTTGCTGCGCCGCTCCTTGTACGCGTAGTTGTGCTGGATGGAGTGGACCTTGCGCAGGTGCGACTCGAGCGAGCAGCGCTGCGTGAACGACTTCTCGCACTGCTCGCACTTGTACGGACGAACGCCTGGATTGACCGTGGATTGACCAGCAGCTCGACTGGTGATTGGTCGACGCGCGTCCAACCAACCAACCAACCGGTGTGAGTCCTGGTGTGGCGCTTGAGGTCGAAGGTGTCGTTGAAGCCTTTTCCGCAGAACGAGCACAAGTAGCGCTTGATCTCGGAATGGCACTTGGCGTGGCGATTCAATAGACGCTGCAGAGCGAACTTCTGAACCGAAGCGGACTGTCGGCAAAAAAAAAGACGACGTGAATGGCGGATGCGTCATTCACCTTGCCGCAGATGCGACAAACGTAGGCGCCTGGTTGGCTGGAAGGGGCGGGCGAGGTGTCGATGTCGGGCGGGGTGACGCCCGGCTTGAGTACGGGATTCTTGATGCCGAATCCGCCGTTCACCCACTCGATCGACGGGTCGGCGTCGCAGCCCATCGCCTTTTCTAGCGTTCGATTCTGCAACAACGGGTAACATTCCACCGGCGCAGCGCCGAATGTTGCGATGGGCCCGCGGATGGTGTCCGGTTCGGTGACTCGCTTACCACAACGGTTTTGTCCTTGCGTCGCTTCCTCTCCGTCCTCTGTGGTCTGAGCACGAGCGGACTGCGCGGCCGCGTCGCGACGGCTGGGAGCGGAGCGGGCGTCGGCAGTGTGGGCGGCGACACGGAGGCCGTGGCGAGCGGCTTGTGGAGCAGGCCGAGAAGCTGCGCTGGGTTGTGCAGGAGCGCGCCGTAGCCGAGGAGGTTGAGGGGCGAGCTGGCCGCGGCGGCGGCGGCGGCGGCCAGGAGGCCCGGCCACGGCCCAAAGGGAACGGCCATGGAGGGCGGGAAGACGGAGGCGGCGGACGAGGAAAGCGGCGGCGGCGGAGGCGGCGGCAGCGTCAGAGCAGCCAACTGCTTCATGCGGTTGCCGAGCGGTGGACTGACGTCCTTCTCGTCTTGAGGAGAGAGCGCTGAAAGTGGGGGAATGGCGGCGCTCGGCTATTGTATAACTGTCGCGTGAGAGTGACAGCCGCGACGGGCGAGAGTGAGTGCGCTTCCCGGTCTCGGCCTTGGACGGCGCGCTCGTCTCCGTTTCCTTAGCGTGCGAAAGACGCGTCCCCTCCTATTGTATTTTGGGTCGCGGAAGCGGCACCGTGACTGTCTCGCTGCCGGTGCCAATTGTGTGGGTCGACCGCTGCGCTGCCTCGCGCCTCCTTTTCTCATGTCGAGCCGAAAACGAATACCTGCGCGCGCTGGAGGCGGCCGCGACTGACAAAACCGTCGTCGACGACTACTTAAAACGGCCGGTTCCCCACGCGCTTGAAGGAGGCGGCAAATCTGCTGCTGGCGCCGGTTCCCCGATTCAAGCAGCGACTCATGCGCGCAAGCCCGACGACGACGACGAGCACGCCATTGTGACTCGCACAATGCCAACGGCGCGCCAACAATGGGAAGAGCGCCGCCCCGGTGTCTAACGGAGATTTCGTCAGGAGGAGGAGCCAGTAATTTCTGAGGAGGCTTGCGCCATCTAGTTCTCCGCTGTGCAGCGCGTGCCGCCTGTCGCCCACCTCTGCTGCAACTCGAAATTCCAGCGCGAATCTGCATGTCAAAAGGCGCCATCTCGAGTTACGGTAACTCGAGCGCGACGAACGGCCGGCCGCCCTCGCCCTCGCGCGCGCGCATCGGTGTCGTCGCCATCCATAAAGGTGTCGCGAGTGTGGCGGTCGGCTGCCGTTTGTTTACTGTCCAAGCGGAAAACTACGTACAAAGGCGCCGTCCCCGCGGCGTCGCCATTGTGCGACGGGCGGATATTCCACCTCCACGAGACGAAGCGAGTGACGACCGACGACCGCCGGCCGAGACGACGACGCCGCCGACGACTTTACGAGCCGCTAGCGCGCGATTTACGGCGCTCCCAACGCGCCCGGCACTGCGCGCAACTGCCGACCAATGGACCGCTCCGCGTCGAACTCGTCCGCTACCGTACCGCGCTGAGTGGTGGGGGGGGGGGAGGGCAAGGCGCCGCCGGTACGGACGGACGGCTGAGGAATTGGGACGAGCGAGCAGCGGCGAGCGAGCATGACGCCGTTCCTGTTCCGTCCGCCCGTGCCGCTCGCGTCTTGCCGCGCCCCCATCGCCTTCCGCACCGCCACGGCAAAAAACGGCGTCGCCACGCGCGATTGTCTTAGAATCGACGACACGGCAACGTCAACGGCGCGCAACTGAACGCGACACCACGCCGTCTACGGTAGTATGCCGCGGCTCTAGCCGCCTAGAGTTTGTCAGCTCGTCCGCACTACGGGTTCGCCTTGATTAGGTGACTCGTCACGCCCGTCCCGCCCGCCACTACGTTTTGAATCGTATTCAGTGAGACCACTCGACATTGCTCACACAAAACGGTGCCCTTGCGCCCAAAGGTCAATGTACCCTACTGCAAGCATGGGCGACTGTTGCTGCTCCGGTTCGAAGTTTACGGACAGTTGGTTCAAAAGTCTAGATAGAACGATTGAGAAGCGCCTTCTCTGAAACTCTGGACAGCCTTCGAGTTCATATGTCGGTGCAATTTGGACAGTTGTTGATACACTACATACTAAGTTCTTCTCAGGGACTACAAGAACTGAGTGTATACCGTAGTTCGTGATGGGCAAGCACACGCAAAAGAGGCAATACGCACCTAGACTCCTGTGTAGCTGCGGAGACTGCATAACGGTGGGAGTCGACTCCAGCGCTACCGTATCCAGAGAGCAGTCGATCAACTTCGTCTCTGGGACAGTTGTAAAGTAGCGGGGGGCACGGCGCGCGCCTATGTCGATCGGTGGGTCGGCGCGGCGCAGGGATTTTCGGTCGTCGTCGTCGTCGTCGTCGTCGGCGGAGTAAAGCGCGGGCGCGCGCGGCGCGGCAGACGAGAGGGGCTGTCAACAAGTGGAGAGGATGAGTGGCCGGTAGGGAGGAGGAGCGCCTCGCGAGCGCGGACGGCCGGGATTGCGCGTGCGACAGTTTTGGAGTGGGCGCAACAGCGGACGGGAGGCGGCGCGGCGCGCATCCGATTAGGCAAGATCGGTGGCGCCGCCAGCGGATCAAAAGGACGGAAGCGGACGGACGACGCGCGCGCTCGCATGCGCGCCGGAGGACGGCGACACCGGCCGCGCAAGGTCTCTGCTCGGCGACGCGTGCACAGTTGGTTTAACAGTGGCGACGACGACGACGACGACGACAGCGCGCCCTCCACGTCTGCTTCGTCACGCTCGACGGCGGAAAAGGCGTCCCTGGGAAGAGCTGTCACCGCGCCGTCGCCGACGAAGGCTGTCCCAAATGGAGGCGAAGAGAGCGGGTGTCTTATTCTCTGCACGCCGACGGCGAGCGGAGGGGCGCGCGCGGACGCATGGGCCGAGGCGGCGATCGTCGAACTTGGCCGCTCCGCTTCCGTTTGCCCTTTGCGCGCGCTGGCGCCGCGCGCCACCGTCCATAGACACATAGACAATGGTCGCCGCCGGTTCGGCCGGCGATCTACAGTAATCCGGCGGTCAATGAGCGCCCAAAGAGCGCTCGTCGCGGCCTTTCTCCTCCTCGCCGCGAATTCTCTCCTCGAGACGGACGGTTCATCTTCCTCGGCCGAAACGGAAGGCGGGGTTACCGGCCTCGGCCTCCTCATCGATGATCGCTCTCGTTGGCCGCAGCGGACGGCGCGCCCGCCACCGACCGGCGTTTCGCTCGCCACCCACAATTACAGGGTTGCGCTGTCCGACTAATTTCTCTTCCAATTGCGACGAGCAGCTGCCAGTCGGCGCCTGCAGCGAGACTTCCACAACTGACCGGCCAGACAAAAGAACGAGCAAATTGTTTACTCTGAATTTTTGCAGCGCAACGTACTGTAACAGTGCGAGAGAGCGAACGGTGCTGCTTTCAAAACGTATCCTACTGTTGTTTTCAACTGTTTTTATCCTATTTGCGAGTTTCTATACTTAGCCGAGTTCTCTGTTGTTTTCTACCCAGCAAACGGTGGCTTAAACGGCGAGTAAACATTCGTGCCACCCCAAAACCAAAATCAATCCCCAGCCGCTGCTGCAAGTGCCAGCCGTGTTCCAAATGGCTCCCTGACGGCAGCTGGAAAGCGCGGCCGGCATCCGATCGATGGGCTCGTTTAACCGCCACTTTTCAAACCGATGCGAGCCGAGTCGTGTTCCGCCGCCTCGACCGCAGGGCCCCCTCCGGCGCCGTTCACGTCCGAGAGTGGTGGTGGTGGTGGTAAATGGCCGATTGTTCCTCCGCCCGTCAGCTGACGACCGCGGGCCAGTCGGGCCGGGGCGACCCTCACCTCTTGGAATCCACCTAATCGTGACAGCAACGGGCACCCGGCTTCCTTCCTTCCTCCTCCCTGCCGACTGCCGAGTTGCGGCGGGCCGAAGTCGGCGGCGTCGTCTGTTGCTCGGCGTCGTCGAGGACGCGAATTGCGAATGGCGCGTCGCGCTCTGGGCGCGGCGGGCGGCGCTGTGCGCTGGGAGCTGACGACGGACGAGCCGTACGTGGACCCGGGCGTGAGTCGCGTCACGGACTACCTCTTCGTCTCCGGCTACGACTGTCTCGCGGCCGAGGGCGTCGTCGACGCGCACGCCATCACCTGCGCCGTCAACTGCGTCAAGGGCCTCAAGAAGCGCCACTTCGCCACCGCGCGTGCGCTCGACTACCACCACGTCTCCTTGGAAGACTCCGAGAAGCAGAAACTGGGATCCAGCGTTGAAAAGGTGACGACGACCACGGCCACGACGAGAACATGACGGCGGGCTGACGTAGCCCCACAGACGTGTCACGACGCTTCACCTACACCTTACACAATGTACAAGACAGGGTGCATGCGCGCCAGTCAGGTTTACTCACGTTCTTGTACATTTGCATAGCTCATCTAATGAATACAAACAAAACGTTCAACAAACATACCGTAAACGCTAGCCCCTCACTAGCCCCCACGTTTATTTAGCCTCCCCTATAATTACACCTCTTCCGAATGAAACGAATGAAACAATGTCCGCAGCAGCCGCTGCCTAATTAGAGGGTTTACAGTATTTAGACAAACATAATTTAAACAAATGTAAACGCTTAGGCTAAATAAAGTGCGCCTTTTTAAACATCGAACATTTTTAACGACTAGAATAAAATTGCATATTCTGTTGCGGTTTAGCAATTGCCAAATTTCCTCTGGACATACAGTCCCATTTGACGTTCGCCGACAAGCTTGTTCGTTTAAAACACAAAAGACAACAAAAAGATATTCGTCATGAGGAAACGAAAGAGCGCACAAAAATCTAGATGAGTCGTAAACCAGTGTCAATTAACGTTCTTTGGAAAAAATGAGTCACCTGTTTCAACCTTGGAACTGTGTAATGTCGCCGTCGAACAATGCTGAGGTGTGCAACAGAAAATACCGCAGTGAAACGTCTAAAGCGGGACAGCGCAGTATGGCAGTGTCGACAGTGTTGTTGACAGGTGGCGGCGTTGGTGCGTAAGCATCGCGACGCTGGCGGCAGGACGCTCATCTACTGCGGCCTGGGCATCAGTCGGTCCGCGACGCTCGCCATCTCCTCGCTGATGATCATCGAAGGCCTGAGGCTCAAGCCAGCCTACCAGGCGACTGGCCGCCGCTTTTGTCCGCAAAAGCAGAGTGTTTCCACATATTCCACAGCTCCCGGGGGGGGGGGGGTAGAGGAGAGGGCGCGCGGCGGCCAGTCGCCTCGAGAAGGTGCAGCGGAGTCGTCCGATCGTCTGTCCGAACGTGGGCTTCTTCGAGCAGCTGATCGCGCTCGAGCGGGCGCGCTTCCCCGCCACCGAGCCCAGCGTCCACCTCATCGAGCCCACCGCCGGCGTCCGCGTCGCCGACGTCGTCTGGCACGAGATCTGCGAGGAGGTGCGGCACAAGCTCGGCTCCCTACAAGTCGCGGCTGCGCAAGCCGCAAACGTCCAGCCCAGCCGTCTGTCGCCGCCGTCATAGCTAGGGGCCCAGGGAGAAGCTCGCGCGTCGTCAGGTCGAGAGAAACGCTCCCTGCTGCTTTGCGGGCGTGCTTGAGGAAGCGTTCTATGTACTGTACTACGCTTACGATGTCGCATTATAATGGCACTTTATGACGTGATGTTGTGAGCGTATGGGAACTTTACTGTTAGGGCGTACGTGGTCGGTCGTCGTATAGGTAGGTGTTTAGTTGGCGGCGCGCTGCTCGCCCGTCAGTTGTCGATGATGGGCGCTTTGAGACCGCGGCTGCGAAGTGGAGGAGTGTTCAGGGCAGTTGCTCGTCGTGTTGTCCGCTGCAGTCGCCGACTTCGCCTTTCTTTGCTGCCAAACACGATGCCGACTCGGCTTCCCGGCAATTTGCGCCCTCCACTTTCTCTGCATCGCCGGCGGGACAACAATGATTAGCGGAGCTGGCGATGATGGCCCACTCGCTGCTACTCGTCGCCGGCGCCTGTCTGTTCAGCGGCTTTGTCTGGGCGCCGTACACGTGCCCAGAGGCGTGCAACTGCACCAGCGGGCAGTGGATTACCGTATGTCAAGGATGATCTGTCGAAGCCCGGACCGCACAAATAATGCACATGGTGGACTCGGTGTTTAGATTCACTGTCTCGGTTCGTACTTTCGTCGGGTGTCTCAGAATTTTCCCCTTGGTGTCAACGTGATAGAGCTGAGAAGCTCGGCTCTGCAGACGCTGCAGCACGAAGCCTTCTCGCAGTACAAGGAACTGCGAGAAGTCAGACTACGCGACAACAACAACTTGAGAACGATAAACAAGCACGCGTTTCACCGGCTGAACAAGCTGAAACTTATCGAAATCAGCGGCTCTACCGACCTGGAAGTCGCCCAACATGCTTTTTCTGACATCGGGTCCACAAATGTGCAGGTATTATTGTACAATTCGTTTTTTATAGCGTTTCTGACTCTGTGTGATCGCGCGTTTAAAATTGCAGATTCGGTTGCTAAACAGTACCATTAGCGAGATTGGCGCCCAAGCATTTTCTGGCATTTGGAACGTTCGAAGCCTCGACTTTTCCGGTAGTCGTTTGTCGAAGCTGACACCGGCGACATTCTCGGGTCTCTCGCAAGGCTCCGTCGCGAGGGTGGCTCTGCCGAGTGTCGGCAGCGTCGAGGGCGCATCGCCGCTCGCGCCTCTCACCGGCGTCAGCGAGCTGCTCATCTCTCATTGGAGCCTCGCAAACTTGACGTCGAGTTTGTTCAGTGGACTCGGACAGCTTGGAGAGCTCGACATCAGCAATTGTCGCTTCGCCTTCGTGGGACCCAAGGCGTTCTCGACGCTGCATTCCGTCCGACGGCTAACTCTTCGTCGTTGCTCACTGGGCGAGCTCGACAACGACGCGTTCACCGACCTGCAAAACGTCCACCACCTGCGTCTGCTCGGCAATCGAGTCGGTCGCGCCGGCGTCGCGCTCTTGACGACACGACTCTACGGCGCCGCGCCGCGCGTGACGGCCGCTCGGAACGCGTTCGACTGTCGCTGCAGCGCCGACTGGGCGACGTTGGCGCGCATTCGACAGGCGCGCTCGCGGGCGCCCGCCCTCGACCGCCTCCTCAACGACAACTACTGCGATGGGCCGCACAAGTGGCGAGGCAGTCCACTCCACAGTCTTCTGGAGCGCTGGCGCCGCTGTCGCGTCGACGCTCGACCCGAAGGGGTCGTCGTCGCGGATCAGTGGACGGCCGCCGCCGCTACCGCCGCACACGATCCTGCGTTTTTCCTTTCTGTGATTCTGCTGACTTGGTATTACGTCGTCCACACCGCGTTATTGTGACGCATCTACATTTTCGTGACAAGATAACATCGTAATCCAGTCTAGACTTATAGAACGATCTCATGTCTACAGTTCATGCCATCTACAGTTCGTGCACATCACATGTCTGCAGAGTCAACTTTGCGTCGTTCTACAGTATTCGTTGAGCATGATTAAAGCAAGCTGAGTTGAGCCGGATTTGCGCTCCAAATTCAGGCTTGACGATTGTCGGCAGACGGTCGCCTGTGGTACGCTCGCCTTTTGGCGTAGGTGAACGGCGGTGTCGTGTCGTCCCACACGACTCGTCTGTAGGCTGCGTAAGCGTTCTTGACCAGCTGCAGGGGCGCACTGCTGACGCTCTGATTTCCAGATGCGAACAGCGCGACCATGCCGCGTTCGTTACCTTTCCGATTTCGTTCGTGTAGAAGGGGAGCGCATTCTGGGCAGCGGTGCTCGACGCCTGTTGGTGCACGACGGGCGGACGCAGCGCGGCCTCGTGAGACTGACCCCCATGGCGGCGGCACCACTGGCAGACGGCGCTCTCGCAGACGATCGTCAGCGTCCGCGTGTCGTCGTCGTCGGCTACGGGCCGACGCAGCGGCAGGGAGACGTGGACGTCGACCAGCTTCACCGTCCACAAGTACGGCTCGCCGGCGCGCACGGAGGGGCCAAGCGAGGCGCCGCCGTCGCCAGCCGCAGCGCGCGCCGCGTCGTCCGCCATTTTCGGCTCGTGGTGCTCCACCTCCTGTCGTCGGCGGCACTTGCAGATAAGAAGTCAGTCGGCGCTCCCTAGTCAACTCGCCTGCGTGTTCCAGCAGGCGTACTTGAACTGCATCGTGTCCACATAGATGGCTCTGTCGGGTGACCTGTGGCGGTCGTCCTCTTCCGGCAAGCACATGACTCGCCAATCAAGTCCGAATGTTCCCTCGAGCCAATGCCTCATCGTCTGAAGCCAGCTCCGCGTCCCCAGTCAAAAAAGGCGTGTCGGCATGTTCGTGTTGTGAGCTTGCAAATAACGATGTGTACAATGTACGCTGTACAGGGCAAATGCATATACGGTATCTAGGGACCTGTTCAGCCGGCCGGTTCAGGGAGTTACAATTTTCTTCGATCGTCTCATATTCCTGCACGGGCAGGAACCTCTTCGCTAGCATCGACTGCGGCGTGGCCACCATGCCGAGTTGAAGCCATTGCGCGATTCGTTGTTCAGGGCTTTCTCCGTGCCGCAGGTAATGCTGCTAGCACGAAGGAATGTACACCTCGTTGAACTGTAGGGTGCTACTGGTGGGCCGCGAGATATTGGGGTACTTTGGAAAACTTGACGAGTCCGTCGTAGTCGAGCGAACCAATGGGGTTCTTTCCCTGTCGTCGGAGGACGTGGTCGACGTGCACGAGGTGCATGACGGGCGAGCCGTGGAAAGCCAACGTTTCGTCGGTGGAGTCTAAGACGCACTCGTATTTGCCTTGACCGCCGGAAGCCATGTCTTCGGATCAACCGCCAGCCACTCCGGCTGTCCCGAGCAGTGAACGGCACCGGCAGTCGGCGGGCACGCGCGCGAGTGACGTGCGCGTCTCAAGCACGTGGTCCCCACTGACGCCATCGGCCCTCGCGCCGACGCGCGTATTGTCGGCAGCGCAGACGACTGCGTCGATTGAAAATAGACACTGATGCCAATGCCAATGCGGCCGGCTAACGGCGCCGACTGTCTGACTGACTCAGAACAGCGCGCCGTTGAGACTGCGAAGCGCGCATCTCGCCGACGACAACTGAAAGCATGTCTTCTCTCGTCCGCCCGCGTGTGCGCACGTCATCAAACGAGACACCGAACTGATGATATCTCGCATCATTTGGAAAACAGCTCATGCTCTTACGATTTTCACAGTGCTTCCTTCTGATTGCACAATACAGAACAAGAGGCCGTTAAGGAGGCTGCTGGCCGTCTGGTTCGAAAACGGTTCGTCATTGCAAAAGTAGCATACAACAATTTAACCGTTTGCGCGCCAGTGTTTGACGCCAACACGCGCTGTAAGCCATGCGCGCGACAGTCGAACGCTAGATCGATTGTGTTAAGGGCTAGAGCGTTCATACATTGGACGAGGAGCAAACGCGTGGTCGGTACGTTTTACAGACTCGTGATACACGTGCTAACTTATTATTACAACACATACACACGCGCACGCACGCAATTTTTCAAAACAAAACAAGAGTTTATTCAAAAGAAGGAATCAAAAGAAGGTCACCGTCACATCCCATCTGCACTATACATTCGCCGTGGAGTGGCGGACACCGTACCGTATATCCCAACTCGATGTCGACCACTCGCGACTACAGTATGTGTGCATGCATGTACCACGTACTCTTCGCCGAACCGCAAGACATAGCGTAGCACCTTTTGAATCATCGAAGTACAGTAAGAACCAAGAAAAATAACGCATGAAAAGATGAAGCGGAAAAAGCTGGAGTGGGCGCTGTCTGCGCTAGACAGCTTCGAGTCGCCTCAAGTGTCGCTGGAGCAGTACGCGACGCCGTCGGCTCTCGCGTGTGTGTCACATTCCTCTTCACTCGTTCGTATCGCCTACTTCGCCCAGGCGACTACCTATGTAGGCGACGTGCTACTGACGGCGTTCCACAATGGCGACATCGCCGACAGACTGGTCGCCGACTTGGGTTGCGGCTGCGGCGTGCTCGCCGTCGGCGCCTCGCTCCTGGGCGCCGGGTAAGCGCGCCGAGACAAGCTTCACTTAGCACTCATTGCTATTTGCAGGGCGCTGCTCTGCGCAGACGTTGACGAACGAGCCCTCGAGATCTGTCGGACAAACGTCAGTGACTCGCTGCCGACAGTTTCGGTCGACCTGCTGCTTGCCGACGTCCGACAGCTGGGCTGGCGAGCGTTCAGCGTCGACACCGTGATCATGAACCCGCCGTTCGGCACGAAAAACAATCAGGGAATCGACGTCGCCTTCCTCAAGGCGGCTTTCGCCACGGCCGGCGTTGCGGTCTACTCGCTGCACAAGTCGGCCACTAGATCGGTACTCCATCTAGCGTTCGACAGGTGGAAAATGCGCTCCTAGTGAATGACCGTTCTGAACAGCACATCCTATCGGTTGGCGAAAAGGCGGGTTGGACGGCGAGAGTGGTCGCTCAGCTGCGCTACGACTTGCCCGCCACCTACAAGTTCCACAAGAGGGATTCTGTCGACATACACGTGGATCTCGTCCATTTCACTCGAAGAAAACCGTAGTAAAGAACGCTCGCTGCCGAAATCAAGAGCGAGAACAGGGGTACACCAACAACGCACTGCCGCACGCGATTCGCCTTCGTCTTCTAGAGGCCGCCCAGGTGGTCGCTGACCTCGGCCTTCGGTAGCCGTCTGCGCGCGCGCGTTGCTGCGTCGCATTCGCGGACGAAGCGGAAAGGAAAGGCGCACCGGAATCCGTTGGCGTCGGCGACGGCGACCTCGACGTTGTCGGCGCTGATGCCCACGTCGAAGCTCTCCTTGAGCGTCAGCAGCGCGCAGTGGATCGCATCCTGGAGGTCCATGTCGTCGAGGTAGCGCTTCTCGAGGAACGTCTTCGCGTTCACGTCGTTCTTGCCCAGCGCCGTCGCCTTCCACGCGAAGTAGGCGCCCTCAAGCCCACAACCGCCCTCCTTCCCCCGCCCTGCAGCGTCATGGACACGCACGCGTGGCGCACCGAAGGGTCGACTTGGAAGAGCACCGGCTTGTCGTCCGCGTCGTAGCCGGCCACGAGAAGGGACACGCCGAACGGACGCACGCCCCTGTATGCCAGACAGATCGACAAGCGACAGTGCGCGCGCGCGCCGCAGCCGCACCCGCTCTGCGTGAACTCCTGCATGACGGCCGCGAGCTTGGCGACCAGCACCGTCGTGGGAACGTGCTCGCCGTGCGCCAGCTCGTACTCGGCCGCCATCTTGCGCGCCTTCAGCACCAGCTGCCTGCCAGTCGCGACAGAGGGCGCTCTCCACTCCCTCCCTCTCTCCCTCCCTTCCGCATGCCTGCCCGCGTCGGGCCCGTCACCTGTAGTCGGGTCCCATGCCACTGTAGACGACTCCCACGTTGTCCCAGATCTTCTGAGTCTTCGGCTCGAAGTTGTGGAGCACCGACTGGACGTTCTCCGTCGCCAGCACGACGCCGTCCTTTGCTGAAGAGAAATAAACAAGCATCACCCTCTCCTCCGTCGGCGCGCACAGCAGCGCGCGCACCTTTAATGGCCACGGACGGCTGGCCGTTCTTGACGGCATTCAGCGCGTACTCGATCTGCATCAACTTGCCCGACGGACTGAAACCGTGAAGGACACGTACGCATCTCTTTTCTCGCGCGCACAAACACGGCTACAAACCTGAACGTCGTGAGCGAGAAGCCGTAATGTTCGCCCATTTTTTCCTTTTACACTGACCGCTTGATTTTCTTATTAGCAAAATTCCGCCAAATCCTAATTGTCAGCTTGAAACCACAGATTTACCAAAAGCACGCAATTCGCTTGCGCCAGAATAGGCGTTTGCGCGAAAACGCGTTCAAAAAGTACTATTAAACTATGATTTCTGGAATATTTGCATATATACCTGCTTTCTGTCATATTTGCATACTCACAACTCACGTGATTTCTGCAATATTTGCGTGTACAATGTAAATTAACCGTATGGGCTCTTATAAACGCAGGGGGACCTCATCATGGGGGTGAGTCGCTAATCATCGCGACCGCTTATATTCCGTAGTATGTATGAAGGGCAATTGCAATGTGCACGCCTAGACGCACAAACGTTGACGACGACGTCTGAAGAACTTACCAAACCGGTCGACGCACCCACCTTGAGTGAAGTGACCCGCGACATTCATTATCGCGCTACGCAACGCTTCTTTCCTTCGACTCTCAACGACAACGGAAGCGTAAATTTCTCAACAGCGTCACGTCTTTTGCAACCATGCCCGTGGCCACGACGCATTCACAACAAAAACGGAACGGCAGAAGAAGAATTTCTGGGGCTGCTCTATTTTTTCGCCACAACGCGACCATGCGAGGAACGGGGAATCGTGCACCAACAACTCGAGTGCGGGTGCGTGGTTGGTCGCGCCGAGCAGCCCCGCCTAGGCCCGTTCCGTCTCGTCCAGGTCTGCGACGGTCTTCGCATCCCTCTTGACCCTGGCAGCGAGCTTCTGCAGCGTGCGCGAGTGCAGCTGCGTCAGCGACTCGCGTTGCGCGCCGTCCGTCGCCGACAAGTAGGCCTGCGAGCGCGTCGACACCTCGGCGCTCGGCTTGGCTTCCAACAACGCTGTACCGTACCTCGTAGACGGCGGAGGGCGCGGCGGCAGTCTTGTCGGCCAGGGCCAACACGGCGCAGAGGCACTCCTCGCAGGCGGACTTCACGGCCGTGTTCTTCTCGCGAGAGCCGATCAGCATCATCGGTACCACCGTCTAGGACCACCGGCCTTACTTGAGGGACACATACATGGGAGGGCTAGTGGTGCCGCGCTACCTTGAGCTGCGCCGGCTGGAACTGGTATCCCGCGGAGCCGAGAATTCGCAGCACGTCCGCAGCGGCCTGTTTCACTTCGTTGTGGTTGTTGTTGACGGAGCGCGCCACCGTCGACAGCAGCTCGTCGCCCACGACCGGCGACCAGTAGTAGACGAGAATGCCGGCGCAGCGGAGCGCCGAGCAAGCGATAGCCGCCTACGAAAAACTCTTTGTGGGTTGCGTCGGAAGTGACCGCCGACTCGGGTACCCTGTCGGACGCGACGGCCGCCAGGACTGCCTTCTTGACGTTGTCGACGCCGACGGCGTTGACGAAGGCGGCGTGGGCGGCGTCGAGGGAGAGCGCGACTTGCAGCGCCAGCGTTCGGCCGTGCTCCTCCGTCCAGTCAGCGCCAGTGGCCAAAAGCTGCTCGTTTGCCAGCTGCTTCAGCTGTGCCGCGTCGCGGCTACAGCGGATCACAGCCGAGCCCAGTGCCGCGGACCTGCACTAAGAGGCACGCGTAACAAGACACAGGATTCGACCGCCGCCACTTCAATCAACCCACCCGGCCATTCGACAAGCGTCGTCCTCGTGTTTCGGAAACTCCACCAGGTACTCGAGCAACAGGGCCTTCGTGTCGTCGGCCAGGTCGGCACCCTTCGACTCGACGATGGCGCGTATCGCAATCAGGAACGTCTCTCTGTATGTTCACAATATCGGTGAGCACAGGAGAGGGAGGAGAGCAGCAAAGCATGCTGACGACGTACAGGAGGGCGTAGTCGTCGGCGAGCCGCGCGGACTTGACGAGGTTGGAGGTGACGGCGTCGACTTTGGGGTGTATGAGCGCGAGACGGCCCAGCGCGGCGGCCGCTTTGAGCCGGACGCCGCGCGATGTCGGCTCCTGCAGCTGCTTGAGGAAGGTGCTCTGCAGCTGCGGCAGGAACGCCTTCAGCGCCTTGCCCACCTGCAGCGCCGGAGACAATGACGTGTTGCCGCCTCCCCCCCCCCCCTCAGTAGACAGTAGCAAGTACCTTCTCCAAGAACTGGCTGATGGCCCTGAGAATGGCGATCTTGACGGGCGCTGGAAAGCGGTCGCCCAGGACCTTGATGAGCGGCCCGGTGGCGGGCACGACGTGCGGCTGCCAGGCGTCGGCCGAGGAGCGGGCGATGAGCGCGCTCAGCACGTCGGCCGCGCACTCGCGCGCGTCCGCGCCGCCCGTCAGCAGCGTCTCGCGGAGCATCGGCAGCAGCGGCGCCAGGCCCTGCGCGGTCCTCCTCCCTCCTCCCTCTCCTCTCTTCGCGCACGGACACGCACGGAAAGGAGACGACGACACCAACCGTGGCCCGTTTCAAGCCGGGCAGTTGCTCGTCGGCCCCGACGGTGGGCGCGGCGGCGGTGGACGAGACGACGTAGAGGGACTCGCCCGTCTCCGCGAGAACGGTGCGCCTGAGGAGGGGCACGGTCGCGAGCATCTGCGTCGAGTCGAACGTCTTCGTCACCGCCGTCAACGCCTCGATCGCAGCGCCCACTGCGCGCTCGTCCGCGCACGCGTACAGGGCCGCCAGCCCCCTGACGAGCTCTTCGCGTCGACAATCTATCGGGGCCTGCACGAGGACAAGCGCGCGCAACTTACGATTGTCCCGGCAACTGTCCTATGTGTTCTGGATAGCCAACCTTAGTGCCCTTGCAAAAGGCGGCCAGTACTTGGACGGCGGCCACCTTGGCCTTGACGTCCTCCTTGCGCGTTCCCGTCAGTAGCGTGTCGACCACGATGCAGACGCACTGCTCCTCGCTGACGGACAACGCCACTTCCGAGCAGAGCTGCAGCTGTTCCGCTTCCTTGGCTGTTCCAATGACCGCAGCCAAGGAGCCCAGTAGCGTTTCCAGAATGGCGCCCAGCTGCCTCGAGATGGCCGCCTCTCCGGCCGACGCGGCCAGTTTGGCCAGCGCCAGCGTGTTCACGTTGGGCGGCGTCGACAGCTGTGGTGCCAGTGGGGTCGCGGGTCTGCGGAAGAGGACAGGCGAAGGGCGAGAGGCGGGGACGCACCCTGGGCACGAGGTAGGGCAAGGCGACCTTGCCCTTGACGGCCATGACGGCGCGGAGGCCCTCGAGCGTCGACGCGGCCGCCTGGGTGTCGCGGAGGCGCTCGAGCAGCGGCACGAGCACCTCGTCGAGCGCCGACTGGCCCAGCGCCGCGTACAGCGACTCGAACGTCGCCGCCGCCGCCTCGCGCACCTCCGCCAGGCGGTCGGACAGCGCCTCGCGCACCGTCGGCACCAGCTGGTCCGCGTACAACGCCACCTGACAAAACGAGCACACGCCAGTTGCGACACCGACACGCGACCCGTAGCCGTGGCCCACCAAATCCTTGCTCGTGCTCGTGAGGATCTCGGACAGCGCGAGGCACACGCCTCGACGAATCAGCGCGTCGTCCTGCTGCAGACCTAAGAGTCGAACCGAGGCAGAGCTCGACCTGTGGCAAAGAGCGGAGAACAGAACTGGACGCACGCACCTCTGTGCAAGACGGGCAGAACGTCGACGAGGATGCGCTCTCCCATTTTCTTCACCAGCTCTCCCAAACAGCGAGCCGCAATCTGGGGAAGGGGGAGGGGAATGATGCGGTGGCGAAGAAGTCGACGTAGGCGGCGGACGGACGCACCTGTTGCTTCTCCTCGCTGTCGCTGGCCAGGCAGTGTAGGAGCAGCTTGAATAGGACGGGTAGGATGTCCTTGAGGGTGCGCGGCGTGTTCACCACGACGATCTTCCAGACGTGCGAGGCGGCCTGGCGCACGGGCAGCGCCGTGTCCGACCGGCAGATGTAGACGCCCGCGAAGACCTCGCTTCGACGCTTCTCCTGTTCCCCATCGCCATGTCCATACCCGAGGAACCCGCGCGCAACGGAGAGGCGGAAAACGTCGTACCCCGAGCTCGCGCATGATCGCCTTTTGGGCCGTCTCCGTGCCGAACGTGTCGTCCTCCCCGCCTTCCGTCGTCATCTTGCCAGACACGCCTGTTAGGGAAGGGGGAAAGGGGGTCACGTTCTAGCAGGCGACGGTAGGGGGGGGGGCGTACCGGAGATGGCGAAGAGGAAGTCGCCCAGCAGTTGGACGGAGGCGTGTCTAATGCGCCAGTTGTCGTCGAAGAGGCCGCGCTCGAGCTGCGGCAGGAGCAGCGTCTTGGCCGACTCGCTGTAGGCGGCGATGAGGCGCTGGCCCGCCTGCAGCGCCGTCTCGCGCACGTACTCCTTCTCGTCCGCCAGTGCCTGCAAGCCACGAACGCCTCGCCGGCCCTCTTGACGCGCCCGTCTCACACGCCTCCGCCACTACTAACCGGTGGAGTGTAATTCGCGCGAGAAAATGCAAACTCGTGATTCGATGGTCCTACTGACGGCCGTCGCCGCGCTGTCTACGACAACGGCAGCGGCGGGCGGATGGGCAAACGAGACGGAAGAAGCGAATGGCACCACGGCCGACTTCCTGCTGGGCCAGTGCGTGCGCACCGTCAACGCGGCCGTCCTCAACCGATACCCCTGTCGGAAGGCGGCCGCGGCGCCGCCGGCAGGCGACGACGGCGACTGGCAAGGGAACGGCACGACGCTCTGCCTCGCCGTCTACCTGACAAAGCCCCCGGAGACGCGCAGAGGCTGTCTCGACCTCACCGACCCCGAGCACAAACGGCTGTGGACGGAGGCGCTCCGTCGGCGGCCCGGCTGCACCCAGCTGCTAGGGCGTCGGCGGAGCAGACGCGCCGGCCGCGCCTGCGTCTGCCTCGGCGACGGCTGCAACTTCGCGTCGGGCGGCCAGCAGCCGGGAGCCCTGCACATCACCAGCAACTGGGACGCCTTCTACAGGGACGTCTCTCACCACAGGGTCCGTCCGTGCGTCTTCGGCCTCTAGTGCCGCCGAGCAAGGGAACGCGTTTGCTTCTTCAGGCAGCCGTGGAGAAGTCCTACGCGAATTCTCAGAGACGGTGCATGCTGCACGGCGAGGAGCAGAAGCGGCGAGGAGAAACGGAGATCGGATGCCGCGTCAAGTACGACGAGGACTCGACGCGCCGGGGCCGGAGGCGCTTCCGCGCCGACTACTGCTACAACGTCTACGGCAGGGACGGTCGGGTCAACCACTCCGGCTGCGCCGACTTCAAGACGAATGCCGACATTCTACGGTAGCGTACGGGAGGTGGAGGGCTGGTCGAGTTGGACGGAGGCGCGCGACGCCGCGCCGCTGGCAGGATGGTGTACCCGGATCTGGCGAAGACGCGCGGTCCGGCCTTCTTCCGGGAGGGCTGGACTCGGAACGAGACTTCGTGCGGCACGACCGGCCGCCGCGAGTGCGCCAACCACACGCTGACGGCGACGACGCTCTGCTGCTGCCAGGCGAGCGCCTGCAACGTCTTCCGTCTGGCGCTCGACGTGGGCTCGCGTCACGGCCAACACTGGACCCACTACTACGCCGACGTCGGCACCGCCACTCCTTCCGGAACCGGCGCCCTCGTCGCCGCCGCTCTCGCGCTCGTCGCCCTACTCGGCTGACGCAGGGCGACACGCGACGCGCAGTTTGGCAAGCCTGGCGCTTGCTTGGCACACGCACTGACACACGAACAGAGGAGGAGAAGAAGACGACGACAATTGGTGAACTGTGATGACAAGAGGAGCGAATGCAGTCGCCGCCGCACCCACCTTGAGAATAGACGGCACGACGTTCGACAGGTACGGAGAGAAGGCCTTGCCGAACACCGACGGCAGATAGATGTACCTGAAGTTGGGAAAACAGTTTCAAAGCGCACCACTATTAACGGAAGCGTATGTACATGGTAATGTATCCGTCGCGGACGTATGGCTCGACATCGTCGTCTTCCGCTGTCCGAATGATGTCTGGCATGGCTCTCGACAGTTGCTCCTCACCCAGCGCCCCCAGCACCTCACTGAGACCTACAATCGCGCGCGCCCACTCCATCAAGCCCCTCAGTCCGGTCGACCGCCCACCTTGCGCGGCGCCCGACCGGTCGACCGAGTTCGTCTGCGAGACGAGCTTCTCGCGGAGCCAAGGCAGCAACTCCTCCTTCAGCGAGGCGCCACCCTTCTCTGAACGCGCCACCACTTTCCCGCTGGGCAGCCGCTAATCGAGTTGGCGCTCTCAACAAGCTTCGTACCGTCGACGGCGCGCATCATGGCGCCGAGGGCGCGCGCCGCCACGCCCCTGATCTCGGGCACGGGGTCGAGCAGCGACTTCTTTAGTCCGGGAAGTAGATCCTTCTGATAGGGTTCCATGTCCTGCGGGAGAGAGACAGCTGGTGCTACGCGTAGTTCTACCGACTAACTCAGGCACAGAGGCTCGCCTGCGCGTTGGCGGCCGTGTAGAGGTTGGAGACGATGAGCGCGGCCAGACGGCGTCCCTCGACGAGGCGGTCGTCGAAGGCGCGGTAGAGGACTGGGACGACGAGCGACAGGGAGGCGGAGTCGATCTGGTGGACGAAGTGCGTCCTCGCCAGCGCCTTCAGACAGGCGATCGTCTTGCCCGACGGATTCTGCAGCGCCGCCAGAATGTCGGCCGACAAGCCTGCAATTGCCGAATTGTCGACGCGCCGACGAGAAGGGAGGGAGGTAGCGACCTTGCACTTCGGGGTTGCGAATGACGCCGGCGATGCTCCTGAGCGCGACGCTGCCCGCCTGCGAGACCTTGGAGTGGGTGTCGTTGAGCACCTGTAGCAGGCGAGGCACGATGCTGGGCAGGCAGCTCGACAGCTGCTTCGGCGCGCAGTACGACATCGCGCCCAGCAGCTCGACCGCGCCTGGAACCGCACCGGCACGCGAGCCCTCTTCGGGACGCGACGCGGCGCCGCCCGCAGGGGCACGTACCGACTTTCGTCCTCCAAGAGGAGTCGGTCTCGATGCCGCGCAGCAGGGCGGGCAGCACCAGCTTCACGCCCGGCCCAGACAGCTGGCCCATCACGACGCGAGCGCAGTCCTCGGCCGCCTATCCGCACGTAATCCGGCCCCAGTAATGACGTCATTCTACACTCGAATACCGACGCACCTTGCGGACGTGCTTGTCCTGATCTCCGAAACAAGTCAGCAAGTGCGGCAGAATCTGCACGACGTAGGGCTCGAAGAGGCGTCCCATCATCGACGACAGCATCTCCAAGCCCATCAGCGCGCCTTCCCTGTACGGTGCGCCCCGCGTGCCACCGGCAGATCGGCAGCACTCATCGGTCACACCTGTTCGCGCCCTTCTTGCTGTCGAGCGCCTGCTGGAGCGTCGCCATCACGTTCATCTGACGCATCGACACCATTCCCAGGCCTGCGTCGTAACACAGAGCTCCACATCCACACAGCAGTCAGCTAGCGCTTGCGACCCACCCTTGACCAAACCGGCGAGTCCGTAGGCGGCGCCGCGTCGCTCGCCATAGCTCTTGGACTCCTGCAGGAGGTAGAGAAGCTTCTTGGCCATGTCCTTCGCCTGGTCCCCCTCCAGAGCGGGCGTCAGAGGCGGCAGGCACTCGGCGATCGCCTTTTGAACCTGGAACCGAAAGAAATGCGCCAGTTGGAGTCAGCGCCGAGGCAGCGCGCGCCTGCTCGCTGGGCGTGGAGAGGGTCTCGACTAGTCTGCCGATGATGGGTCGGACGCGCGCGTCGTCCGCGTCCAGGTTGGCCGCCAGTCCGCCCAGTAGAATCACGAGCGCCTGCCGGAGGGCGTCGTTGCTTCCGTCCTCTGTCGGCAGACTGTCCAACAGCGTCTCGAATTTCGCCAGCATGCCCATGTGACTCTGTAGACGGCCTCGGATGTGTTCAAAGCCCAATAAAACAAAGGATCCCTCACCGGTCCGAATTTCTTGACGCCAACCGTGGCCGCCGAGAGCATACCGACGCGCACCTGGACGTTGCGGTCGCTCACGCCCGCCGGCACCAGAAGGTCGAAGAAACGGTCCACCAAATTGTCCTGGCGTTGGAAACGAGTAGACGACGCATAGGGCGTTACCGGTAGTGCTCACCGGCAGGAAGTCGACCAATTGCGCGAGCGTCTTGGCGACTCCGTCCCTTGGCTGCCAGGGATCCACCGCTTGTCCCAACACGCGTCCGATGTCGTCCGTCCGGGCGGGCAGCACGGCCTCGTTGGCGCCGTAGAGCGCGGCGAGCGCCTCGAGCGTCGCCGACACGCGCTCGGCGTGCTCCTCCAGCGCCGCCGACAGCGCGCGAGCCGACCTCGCTCGCAGCCATTCGTCCTCCGAATTGAGTGACGTCAGCATCCGCTCAAAGACCTATGGACGCACGCGCGCTCCGTCATCCGGCTGCCCCGCTGGGCAGTCCAAGCCAACCGCTTCGTCCACGGCCAGTCCGTGCGCGTCCCAGATGCCGCGCGCCCTGTCGGCTAGCGCCTCGTCGAACGTCAACGTCCAGACGTAGTGCGTCAGCGCCTGCACGGCCGCGTCCGAGTCGAGCAACATCACGAGCGAGCCCGCATGCGCCAGAAGGGCGAACAGCTGAATCGACCTCCGCTGTCGTGGCCCACTGCACGCGCGGCAAAAAGAGAGAAGACAGAACCTCTAGAGAGCTCTCGCGCACGCTCTCGTGCCGACTGATCAGCGACTCCGCGAACGCGACCAGTGACGACTTCAGCAGCGGACAGTCCTCGTCCGACAACAGTAGATTGGACGACACCCTACAAACGCAGAACGGTTCAGTCGCGGAGGTTTGGCACCGACCGGCCAGTGGCGCACGTACGTGCCGAGGCGATGGAGAATCGCAGTGGCGGCGTGGTGCTCGCCGTCGCCGGCGTGGCATCGGACGAGAACGCGCTCGACGCTGCCGAGCAGAGACGAGAAGGGCAGAAAGCGCGCGCAGTCGTGCTGCGCACTCTCGCCGGCAGCCGCCGCCTTCCACACGTCGAACTGCGCGCTCGACAGAGCCCTCTGCGCCAACTCCAAGACGACGGGCGACAGCGAGGCCTTGTCGCCGCGCCCCTCCGACAGGGCGTGCTCCAGCACGGGCCAGACGAAGGCGAACGTCTGCACGGTCGGCAGCCGCGGCACCGGCCGCTCAGAGTCCACCCCGGCCGCTGGTCCGCCTTCTTCATCCTCGTCTTTCGGCGCAGCCGCCGACTGCTCGTCGTCTTTGCTGGCGAGCCAGCTGAGCGCTCGGAGGAACTGACGCGAAGCGGAGCCCTTGCTAAAGTCGGCCGGCAGCGCCGCGGCACTGCCCAAAAGGCGGAGGCTGGCGTAGGCCAGCTGAAGGCGGCGCCGACCCAGACGCCAGCGCAACGAGTCGTGGTAGCGTTCTTCGGTCGAGGTCTCTGCGTCGTCGTCCAATGCGCGTTCGACCAATCCCACGAGCGCCGCGGCGGCGCAGTCGGCGAGCAGAGGGGATCGTGCGGCCCTGTAGAGCAGTGGCGGCAGGGCGACGACCGCGGCCGGCTCGTTGTCCGCTGCGCCGGACCGGAGAACGCCAAGCGCGACGGCCAGCGTGGGGTAGAGGGCGTCGCGCGCCAGCTGCACGCGGGCGCGGACTTCGGCCTCGGCCAGCAGCTGCTTCTCCTTGGCCTCGAGCTGCGCGGCCGTCAGCTCGCTCGACTTGTTCTCGCGTCGACGCTTCTCCTCCAGCTCCATGCGTAACTCCAGCTCCCACTTCTGCTCCTTGATCGAGTACGTCTTGCTCTCGCGCTTCAGGTTCTTCAGCTGCTCGCTCAGGCTCTCCCTGAACGGGAGGGGGGGGGGAGGGTGTGGCGCCTCTCGCACGCCTGTCGAGCTGGGCACAGACGCACCCCGCCTCCAGCACCGAAACGTCGTAGAGCCGGCCGGGGGGCGTCTTCCACATCTCGACGTCCGTTCGACTGAGCGCGTCCACGTCGGCAAAACTCAGAGCGTCGGCTCTGCGGACGAGTTCCGCCAGTAGGGCGGTCAGCGGGGCGGCGCAGTCGGTCGACTCCGACAAGATCTTCAGGGCGGCGACCGCGACCTGAGGGTAAACAAGTCAAGTGAAGTGGTAGACTGTCGACCGGCACCACCCGCACCTCTTCCCTTGTCGACTTGTCGAAAACGAACGACGAGACGGCGGAGGCGAAACTTTCCGTTTTGACCGTCGCCGAAATATTGGCCAGCCGTACGCATCTCTGCCACAGATACGGGTCGTACGAGTCTAGGATCCGAAATGCGAGTGAACATTCGGGCCGCAGTGGGAATAGCGATTGGTCGAATGGCTCACGAATCAAAGGGGCGGCCGCCACTTTCAAGTAGAGCACGGCCAGCGACTCGGCGTCTGCGAGCGAAAAGTCGATTTGTCCAACCGACAGCTTGACGACGGCCGCCAGTCCGGCGGATAGTTGGACGTCGTCACCGCAAGTCTCCACCTCTCCGTCCACACACTTTGCCGATTTCGACTTGAGCAGTCGCCACGTCTAAATTTCCGGCACACGATGAGTACCGCGACCATGTCACAGAGAAACAAAAAAAAAAAGAACGCACGTTCACGAATTCGTCGTCAGCGCAACCGATCGCGGAAAAGAGCTCCGCCAGTATCATCTCGGCGAACTTTGGGCCGTCCATTAGAGGAAGGATCTTCTTCAACGCGCTCGTCGCCGCTTTGCGCACTTTGAACACGGGCCAAACCTGCATGGGAACATATTCCACATCGATTGTACGATGCGAGTCTGAGTGACAGTTCACAGCTGTAAGAAAGCACAATTCTACCGTAGCGGTGAGCAGCGCTCGGCAGACGGCCGAAGTGCAGGAGCCGTCGACTGGTCTGTCGGTGACGAACTTCTCGCACAGCTCCGCCACGTGCATTGCTGCTGCAATGAGAAGCCGCTAGCTAATGGTCAATCCAGTGATTACCTCCTCCCTTCTCGCCCCACCAGTGTCGTCGATGGAGGCGAGAAAAGCCGAGGAGAAGAAGGCGCCGGATAGCTGGACGGCCTTGAGGGTGGCGGCCAGCTTACCCACGTCCTTGCCGCTGTTGGCGAAGACGCGATGTAGTCTGCAAGCGTGGAAACACAGCGACGTCGACTAGGCTTTTGGTTGGCTTCTTTATTGGTCAGAAGAGCGGACGAGGGGACCTGATGAGGCACAGGGCGGCGTAGAGTGCTTCGAGCGAGGGATTCGTCGCCGGCAGCGGCTGTTTTGACGCCGGCAGACCTTTGCCGACGACCTCCAGAAGTCGGCCGTGGAACGGCTCCATCTCACCCACAATGTTTGCTGCAAGGACAAGCGACAGCGTTCAACCGTCAAGGCAAGACATTCGACGGAGCGCACCTTGACTGTAAACGTCCAAGATGCATCGCAGGAACAGCTGTCGAATGGGACTGTTTTTCTTTGCGTCGAGTCCACTCTGAACCGCGTACGGCTCATCAAAAGTTGATCAGTTAGTGGTCGAATAGCGTACTCTCAGAAGCTCAGTGACCGCTTTCGGCACGGCGTTCTTGAGCTTCCCGCACCAGTCGGCCAGAGCTTGCAGCGCCGCCGCCACCGTCGCTTCGTTCGCTGAATGAGCGAATGAACTGAAAATCAGTCGAAGCGAGCCGACGCACACAGTCACCGTCTTCTCTGACGATCTTGGCGAGATGCGCGGCCGCCGCCTCCGCCAATCGCTCGGTGTTTGCAGCGCCGACGCACGTGTGCGCCGCCAGGGCGCTGGCGCCGTGCAGCAAACGGACGCGCTGCGCCGCCGACGCTAACTTCGACTCGCCGCCTCAAAGGGGTTTCAGTTTCAAGGGCGCGCAAGCGGTATTGGAGGCGTCATGCGTCGACCGAACCGTTGTAGACGAAGAAGAGTCGGTCGAGCAGCGCCAGCACGGCGTCCGCGTCCGAGCACTGTCTGGCCAAGGCGGCCAGCGCCTTGATCGCCGTCGTCGCGTCGCCCTCCTCCAGGTTGGGTCCCGCCACATAGGCTGAACGTGGGGCGCGTCCCGATCGCGGGCGACGACTGCGGTGGTCGAACCGAAGAGGGCGCGCGCCAGGTCCAAGCTGCACGCGCTCAGCTCGACGGCGACGTGGCAGCAGAGGGCGGCGACGGCGCCCATGACGACCTCGGGACTGCGCAGGAGGCCCTTCTTGGCGGCCGGCAGCAGCCGCTCGTCGAACTCCTGCCGAGTCGCCTTCGACAGTAGGCACACGCCGATCCTCTCCTAAACTCGTCGCACTAGAATACCTTGTTGCCGCAACGAAATGTGCAGTCCAGCGAGAGCGCTACGACGCACCAGAACGGAGCGCGCGGTTCTGGACTTGCCGGCAAGAGCGCCGCCCGAGAACATGTCGATGCCGCAGCGCTTGAGACGCGCCTTCAGTCCCTCGTCCGTCACGGACGCGAAGAGGACGGATGACACGATGGTCAATCGGTCGGTGGCCGACGATGCCGACTTCTCCAGCAGCTTGGTCAATTTCTCCGCTAGGTTTCCCGAAATCTGCAGCGGCACAGCACCTCAGTCGCTGGGCGTAAAGAGTAAAGTACCACAGTAGGTAGCACAGTAAAGAGGATTTCAGCTGAACAGCCACTCACCTTGATTAGAGCGCCGCATAGGTGCAGGCACTTGCGGAAGAACTTGTCGCTGGGCGCCGCCACGCACAGCGCGCCGCCCACAACGTCGAGCTGAAACAGAAGCGGTTCGAAGGCGTTAATGGACGAACGCATTCATCTTCCAACGAACCAGCTGTGCAAGGACGGCGTCCGTTAGAACGTCCTCGTCGACACCGACAAAACTCCAGCGAATCAGCTTCAGCGATAGGTAGCTGACGGACGGTACCGTGCATCTGAAAGGACGGAACGCGAGTCGTGTGACACGGCCCGTGCCGACAGCTAGCCGACTTGGAGCCGACGGCGATGCACTCTGCCAGGACGGTGGAGAGGAGGACGCGCGGCGCGGCGCCGGAGAGGCTGGCGAGCAGGCGTCGGGCGAGGCGGAAGGAGCGCGGCTGGTCGTAGCGCAGCAGCACCGCCTGCGCCACCAGCTTCACCACCGCCCTCGTCGCCGCCTCGCTCACCGACCGCTCCAGCTCTGAAGCGGCGCGCACTGCCTCTACGGCCGCTCTCTGCGGCTTCCGGCCGCACCCTTGCATCGTCCCAAAGCGACGCCGACGCTCGCGTACGCGCGCTCCTGCGCGGCGACGCTGCCCACGCCGACGGCTGACGAGAAGGCGACTATGGCAGCCTTCAGCGCCTCCTGTATGGCGAGAGCTAACCCCTGTCCACGGCCGACTGAGAACCGGCGGCACGAACCGTTTGGCCGGCAGCCGAAGAGTCGTCGCCTTCCAAGCTAGCTGAGCCATTCCGCGACACGACTGGCGCCTTCTCGGCTTTTTTCGCCGCCTTTTTCGCAACAACCATGGGGGGACACTGACCAACGCGCGCTAAGTCTGACATACTCCTGACACTGCGAGTGCGATAGCTCGTAGAACTAGTGGAAAGGAACACAGGTGGCAGACAAGTTTATTGATATTTAACAGCGACAACTATATCACAGCCAGAGCAGCGTTAGAAGAAAGGCAACGATTATCTCTTGCGACTACTTCCCGCTCCGCTGGAGGAGACGCCGTTGCTCTTCTGGTCAGTGCGCGAGGCGGCGTCGTCGTCGTCGGTGTCAGAGTCGTCGTCTTCGTCGTCGTCGCCGAGTTCCATGGGGAACCGTAGGAGGGCGGCGACGCCGGTGAGCTGGGCCAGCTGCTCTCCGCTGACGTGCATGCTGCTGAAGATGTGCGTCTGTCCGCCGTTGGCGCGCACCGACTCGACGAGGCGGACGTAGCGCCGACGGAGCGCGTGGTCGGTGGACCGGAAGAGGTTGTCGGAGAGCAGCAGCGTCTGCACCGCCTTCTGCGCGTCGGCGCGCTCGACGTGCGCCAGTCCGTAGAAGGCCTTGTCCGGCTCCGAGGCGAGCGTCTCGTAGAACTGGGCCAGGGCGCGCACCTCCGCCTGCGCCTTCGTGTCCGCCAGCCGCTGCCCCACCGACGGCTCGGACAGCACCTCCCGCAGCGAGTGCTTGAAGCCGCTCGACGCGTGCACCGACACGAACTTGGCGCGGTTCTCGAGCAGCGCGCGCTTGTTGTCCCGAGCCGCGGCCGTCCAGAAGTACTTGAGGAAGTCGTCCCTCACGAAGCCCGGACTCGCCACGAGCACGCACTTCACCTGCAGCAAAAGCGCGTATGGCATCAGCGAGCGAGAGCGCAAGGGGACGTGGGACGTGGGTGGGCTGCTGCTGGGCACCTGCTCCATGTCGACGTGTCTGTAGACGGCCTGCGCGACGGCCTCGTAGAAGCGCTGGAGGGCGCGGTCGTGCTGCTGGGTGAAACCTTTGCGCTTGCGCGGGATCGCCAGGTCGACCTTCTGGCGGACCACGGTCATGCTGGCCGTGACGAGGCAGACGTGCGCCAGGCCCTCCTGCATCACCACCGCCGCCACGTCCGCCCGCGCTGCCGCGTCCGTCGCCATCGCCAGTCGCTCCTACAGCAAGCCTCCTCAGCCGTCGCCCTCGCCCTCCCATCCACCGACGGACGGACGGACGCACGATGTGGACGACGTCCCAGCTCTGCTTGGCGAGCGTGAACTTGCGCTTGAGCTCCAGGTCCAGGGTGTGGTAGGCGCCGAGCTTGACGTGCTGGTTCTCCTCCACGTTGCGGCCCTTGACGTGCAGCGCCCCTGTCTGCGCGTCGAAGTCCACCGCCTCCACGCGCACCGACAGCGTCGTGAACACGCGCTCGGCGCGCGTGCTCCCAGTCGCCGACTCCGACGTCACCTTCCTGTTAAGCAAACGTTCGCCACAACAGACTGCAGACAGACAGACACTGACACCAACCGCATAGTCTTCGACTTGAGCGTGTCGCCCACCTCGACCAGGTTGTACGCGTGCCACATGTCCTCCTGCTCCTCGGCCATCATCACCACAAAACTCAACAAAGAACTCCGCGCCGTAATCGCAGCGAGAAAGAACACCAAAGGTGTGAAGAAAGCTCTCACTCACCCCGCCCCGTCCTTCTCGAAGTGACGACCGAAGATCTTCATCGCGACGCCGTCTGATCCAAAGGACCTTTCACGGGAAGCAGCATTCAGCAACCTATCTATCTCCTCGCACGTTGCGCAACAAATGTCTCACTCAACTCTCGATATCCAAATACCAAAGCTGCAAGCAAAAATAGCAAGCAGTTAAAATATGGATATACAGTATGCGAGCAAACACCTTTTATGCAAATAACATTACAGTGCCAAAGAAGGTTTTAAAACTACCGTGAATGGCTGCAGATGGCGTCGATATGCCGAATAACTTGCTGACAATAATGCTCAGCTGATACGCTTAGTGAGTACAACTTTCCATTCGCTAACATGAAATAAACCAACTCAGCGGCAACATGCGGTAAGGTTGTTAGTAGCACCCTTGTTAGTAGATAATCTTAAACGGTACTCATTGCAAGCGTTGTGCTGCGTGAATACTGTTGTTCACAGCCGTGAAATGAACAGAGCCCTGCCTGCAAGTCAGTGATAACGTGTACAAGTAGCCGTCCTTTGGTCGGCTCACAAAAAAAGGGGTTCAAGTTGGCAACAAGGCACGTACATTGCTGAGTAGAATGCGTTTTCTGTAATAAAATACCCAATGCTGTGCGTTCACATGCCCACCAACCAACCTTGTCACCAACCATGTCAGTATGTGCTAGCGTGGTTTGGGAGGTGCACGAACAGAACAATGATGTAATGGTGGCGGTGCATAGCCAATTCTTCAACTTCCAATTGTAATGAGACGTTGACATTGCACAAACAATCAAAGGGAATCGTACTTTTGTCGTGTTGCTAAATTCTTGTTTATAATGAAAGAGTGGTTGGTCCTCTTGCTGGTGCTGCAGAAGCGGCCTGTAGTTGCGGCCGTTCGCTGCTTCGTCGGCTCGTCAGCGCTGTCGACGGCGTCTCCGACAGGCGTGCGGCTAGAAGCGTGCGACGCCGCCCACGATCGCTGCGTCGTCAGCCGGCCTGGGGCGTCTCCGGCCGTCGACGGGGCGCTGCCTGCCTTCGACTTTGGCTGCGGCGACGTCGACAGCTGTCCCGAGGAACCGTCGACGGCCGACGCCGACGCCGACCGCCGGTGCTGCCTCGTCGACGGCTGCAACGCCCCGCGCGTCTGGCTAACCCCCGCCGCAGTGCCGGCAGCCAATTCGACAGTCGAACCACCGGCGAAGCAGCAAAGAGGAAAACGAGCTGAGGATGAAAGCTACATGTGTCAGTCTTGTGGGAAACAAGTTTGCCGATATAGTTCATACCACACGGCGGCACGAGGTTTTGGTTACATCCGGAAGCGCTGCTACGGTGCCCCATGCCAGTATGACGACACCAGTATGACGGCCGCTTTAGAAGGTTACAGTATTGTTTACTGCTGTGGACCCACATGTGAAAGAAGAGAGTGGATAGAAGCGCTGCATCGAAGGTTTAGTTTTCTGAAAAGGCACTGCTACAGCGGCTTCAACACCACGGACGATACTCTGTTTCCTCTGGAGCAGCGACGACATCGACCGCACCCGCAAAAATGCGAGCGCCCTAGCGAGCAGTGCGTCACGGTCTTCTCGAAAGAATTGGAGGAAGGCGTCGTCTCCGGCTGCGAGTTCCACAACTTCTCGAATTTGGGTCTCCCCCACTTCACGTGCGCCCACGTCGTCAGGAAGGCGGAGGAAGAGAGCTGGCGCGGCCTCAACGAATCCGCCCGCTGCGGGACGGTCGGCAACGGACGGACGGCGGTGTGCTGCTGCAACGGCACCATCTGCAACGACCCCGTCGACAACGCCAACATGAACGTCGAGGCGCTGTTCGACCGACTGACGCTGACGACGACGACGTCGACGACCACAACGACTACGACTACGACGGCGCTGAGAACGTCGACGACGACGACGACGACAGACCCGACGACAACGAAGACGACGGCCGTGACGACGACGACGACGATGTCGGCGACGAGGAGCAGCACGACGACACCGTCGGGCAAGATGGGGCAACTGGCGAACGCTGGACAAGACGACAACGGAGTTACCTACGCTTCCGACTGCTCTCGAAGCCATTCAGCCTGCTTCTGCTTCGTTGGCATCGTCCTCTTCTTCTACGCGCTTTAAAAGCTGTGTTGACTAGATTCGTGAGCTCTCCATCTCTCCATCTACTACTCGTGATTCCGGACATAGACCCTTATATCGAGAATTGTGAACAGATTCGTTTTTGCGAAAAGCATCCACACACTTCTCTGTTTCACGGTTTCAAACTACTCGCCTGCCTCTAGGCGACGCGACAAACGATACACGACACGGTAACAGTACTTGAATTTAAATGCTTCTACAACGCGCCCTACGCTGCACATCATCTAAATCGCGGCGCTCCCAGTGTTTGCGCGACGCCCCATGACAATCCGGGATCGTTCACAACTTGTTTTCGTCGACATCCGTTACGTTGTTCTTGTTGTATTCAGTGCAACGTGATGTGATTCGGAACTATACATACTACCGACAAAATATCTCTATTGTAGTCAATCGCCCCAAACGCCGTCAATTACTATAGATACCTAGATGATTTTAAGGACAGGAAACTCTACCATACACGATAACGCTAATTCAACAAAATGCAAATATACAAACTACACAATGTGTTAAAGAGTTGAACATGTTTCTTTGTCATGGGTAGTGGCACTGCCGCAGTTCGCATCATGTCTTTGCTCAGATACATACATGTATGTACCATTTTTCTATTGTGTTCAAATTTAGATTCTATTCTTGCTTTAAACAAGTCGACAAAATGAGAATTGAACTTTGGCTGAAACTGTCGCTGCAGCTGCAGCTCGCGCAGACAGCGGTCGGCATGCGCTGCTTCCACGGCAGCGGCGCTCTTCGGGCGCGCGTGCGCGCGCGTCTGCCACAGCGCGCCTGCGACTCCGTCGACGACGTCTGCTACGTCAGCCGCCAACCCAACGCCTACCGCCGCGCTGTCTTCGACTTCGGCTGCTCCGACGCGGCCTTCTGCCACAGCATCGACAGCCGAGCAACGAACGCGTTGACGGCCGCTGCCGAGCGCTGGTGCTGCCGCGGAGACGGCTGCAACGACCCCGCACTCCTCCCATTCCCACTGACACCGACGACAGTCAATGCAACAGCCGAACCGCCAAAGAAGCATAGAGCAAAACGAGCACAGGACGAAAGCTACCTTTGTCAGTCTTGCGGGAACCAAGTTTGCAAGTATCATTCATACTACGACATGTTGGAAAGACGGTTTCATCCCATACAAAAGAAGTGTTTTGGTGCCAAATGCTACGCGGAGTTTGGTCACACCAGTATGACCGCCAGTTCAGAGGGTTACAGTATTTCGTACTGCTGTGGACCCACATGTGAAAGAAGAGAGTGGATAGAAGTGCTGCATCGAAGGTTTAATTTTCTGAAAAGGCACTGCTACAGCGGCTTCAACACCACGGACGATACTCTGTTTCCTCTGGAGCAGCGACGACATCGGCCGCACCCGCAGAAATGCGAGCGCCCTAGCGAGCAGTGCGTCACCGTCTTCTCGAAAGTATTTGAGGAAGGCGTCGTCTCCGGCTGCGAGTTCCACAACTTCTCGAATTTGGGTCTCCCCCACTTCACGTGCGCCCACGTCGTCAGGAAGGCGGAGGAAGAGAGCTGGCGCGGCCTTAACGAATCCGCCCGCTGCGCGACGGTCGGCAACGGACGGACGGCGGTGTGCTGCTGCAACGGCACCATCTGCAACGACCCCGTCGACAACGCCAACATGAACGTCGAGGCGATGTTCGACCGATTGACGCTGACGACCACGACGTCAACGACCACAACGACTACGACTACGACGGCGCTGAGAACGTCGACGACGACGACGACAGACCCGACGACAACGACGACGACGGCCGTGACGACGACGACGAAGACGATGTCGGCGACGAGGAGCAGCACGCCGACACCGTTGGGCAAGATGGGGCAACTGGCGAAAGCTGGACAAGACGACAACGGAGTTACCTACGCTTCCGACTGCTCTCGAAGCCATTCAGCCTGCTTCTGCTTCGTTGGCATCGTCCTCTTCTTCTACGCGCTTTGAAAGCTGTGTTGACTAGATTCGTGAGCTCTCCATCTCTCCATCTACTACTCGTGATTCCGGACATAGACCCTTATATCCAGAATTGTGAACAGATTCGTTTTTGCGGAAAGCATCCACATACTTTTCTGTTTCACGGTTTCAAACTACTCGCCGGCCTCTAGGCGACGCGACAAACAAAACACGACACGGTAACAGTACTTGAGTTTTAAAATGCTTATACAAAGCACGCTACCTGCACATCATCTAAATCGCGGCGCCCCCAGTGTTTGCGCGCCGCCCCATGACAACCCGGGATCGTTCGTTTCGTCGACATCCGTTACGTTGTTCTTGTTGTATTCAGCGCAACGTGATGTGATTCGGAACTGTACATACTATCTAGAAAATATCTCGATTGTAGTTTAAACGTCCCAAACGCCGTCAATTGCCCATATAGCATACCCATCTCCATGGCGCCTTCCTGTCTAGAGCCCAGTTAGCCGGGCAGCGACGGCACGAGAAAATCTATTGACAGCAAAATACACGGTTTCAGTTGATCCATCAAGAATCGTACCCATCCCAGAACCGTGCGCGCCAGAAACCTATTCTCTACCACTATGCCAAACGCTGCCCCCGGGGCGGACTTGCAGCTCACTGGTAGATGCTTTTGTAATACTGGAGGCGCATGCGGCCGTTGGCCGCCATGTGTACGTTGAGGCACACACCAAATGGTTTAGCGACGTTAATGCCCATGATTGTCACATAGTTTCATTTTATTGATCAGGAATTGCGTGTACCGCATTGAAAGTTGGTCGCGTCAAATTCGTTGCTATACCTTGCTGACCTTGCTTCACATCAAGGGGCATGCTTCACTTTGACCATTGTTGGCCAAAAATTCTCTACAGATGTGTTGATTGGGGGGGGGCGATTTTAACAGTTGTTAGAACCGAATTTACTGATGCTCTGTTGATCGCGATGGGCGTTCACCCCATTGACAGTTGGTAGTGCCAAATTTACTGCTGCTGTGTTGATCGCGATGGGCGTTCACCCTTTTGACAGTTTGGCAGCGCCAAATTTGCTGCTGCTCTGTTGTTCGTGATGAGCGTTTGCGCCATTGACAGTTGGTATTGCCAAATTCACTGCTGCTCTGTTGATCACAAAGGGCGTTCACCAAGTTGGGCAGGATATGATGTATCACCCTCACAGTATTCATTTGCATAATTATGTAGGAACATGCACAAATGGCACAAATGACTTGTGATGTCAAGACAAGTCATTTGATATGCAATTCATCAATGCACAGTTCATTTTCCATTTTCCAATTAGGCAAGAAGATACAATGTACCACACATACAGTATGGTATTCATTTGCATAATTATGTGGGAGCACATGCAAATGCATTGTGATGTCTAGCCAAGTCATTTGATATGCAATTCATCAATGCACAGTTCATTTTCTATTTTCTAATTGGGCAAGATACAATGTACCACACTTACAGTATTCATTCGCATAATTATGCGTGAGCATGCTCAAATGACTCGTGACGTCGGGGCAAGTCATTTGATATGCAATTAAGGAAAAATTTGCAGGTGGCTGCAAAAAAAGGTGAATATGTGACGCTATTTTGTTAAAGTCCAGTTTGAAAAAGAGGGGTATTAATCAAGGCGCGCCTCAAGCCACTTACGCTTTGCAGCTGATCAACTTCATTTTGAACAAACCGTGTATAAAAACTGAACCAAACGCAGCAACACGTCACATATTTGGCATTTTTTGTGTTCGCGTGCATAGGAAGGTGCAGTGGCAATTATTAAGACCTACACACACTGCACTCACATATGCCGCATGGCTGAATGCCACTTGGTTGTGGTGAGACAGACAGGAAGGACCCCATGATCTTGCACATGGAACACGATGCACGTGCAGGCTCGCATGCACGCATGCACGCAGGCACGCACGCAAGCACGCACATGCACGCACGTAAAAGATGTAAAATGGTACATGGCACTATGCAAACGTTGTAGTTCATCATTGGGTGAAATGCCAAAAGGGGAATGACAAATGGAGCCAGTACAGTATGTAGCCTACACATCACTAACTGTGGTGACAACCCACATGTCACAAATGTTAGCAGGGTGCCGATTATTTATCGAGGACGTTTGGCTGTGCCAGGTCCATGGTAATGGCCAATGGCAACGCATTGTCCGAGAGAGATGAGATGTGAAAGGGTTGCTGTTGCGTTTTGGCTGAATGAGGTGGCTCGCACAAAAAATGCCAAATATGTGACGTGTTGCTGCGTTTGGTTCAGTTTTTATACACGGTTTGTTCAAACTGAAGTTGATCAGCTGCAAAGCGTAAGTGGCTTGAGGCGTGCCTTGATTAATACCCCTCTTTTTCAAACTGGACTTTAACAAAATAGCGTCACATATTCACCTTTTTTTTGCAGCCACCTGCAAATTTTTCCTTAATACAGTGTTTTTTCATAAGACAAGCATTGATACGCAAAACCTATGCACGCACGCACGCACGCTCGCACGCATGTATGCACGCACGTGTGCGCGCCCGCAAGTACGCACGCTCGCACGCACGCACGCACGCTCGCACGCACGCACATACAGACATACAGCAGCAGACCAGAACGCACACATGCCTCATTGTACCAAAAAAAGCAAATGTAGCGTGTCCAGTGGAATCCCTCAATCGCAGTAGGAGACACGGATCGTATAGAAACGCGCCAAAATCGGTTCAGATAATCAAAAGTTATAGGCGATCAAAAAATCCAAAATCCGCGCTGATACAGTGTACACCCAGGCAAAGAAGTGTGTGCTGCGCGTTACTTGCAAACCGGTCCAACGGACATGCGCGTACGATGGCGCGATCAAAGCGTGTGAGCGTGTGTGTGCGTGCATGCGCATTCAGTTTTGCTATAGTGCTGCGCCATAAGCGGTACATTATGTGCGTGCGTGCGTGCACTTGCAGTTGTGCTATATTGCTGCGTTTTAGCATAGTGATGTAAAGTATGAAAATGATCCCTATGACTAGGCGGTCAACTTTCGTGTTTTAACCGAAATGATCCGGCCTACCCACATCGAGTTGTTTGTGAAGCAGCCCATTTGAAGGTGTGCGTGCGTGCGTGCACATCTGCAGTGCCATATTGGTTCGTCGGAGCATAGCGATGTAAAGAATGAAAATGATCTACACGTGCAGGCGGTTAACTTTTGTGTTTTAGCCGAAGTGATCCGACGTACCCACATCGAGATATTGCGATTTTCCAAAAAGTGAAAATATTTTGGTGCGTCGGAGCGCGTTGGCACTAAGGAATGAAATGTTCCCCACCAATTGGTGATCAACTTTATTATTGACCTCAAAGCCATCCGAGCTAACCACTCCGAAATATCGCCGATTTTTATTAATTTCCCAAGAGTGTAGACATATTGGTGCGTCTTGGGTGACTAATTTTTTCAATGGGGTCTATTCCAGGTGATGGCGATCAACTTTCCCCATTTTAGCACATTACAAATGCATTACAGTTGAAGTAATAGTCATAATATTCATTATCCATGATCATGAAGTTTTATCACGTGTTGAAACCGGGCCCAGGTCATGGCGATCAACTTTCTCCATTATAGCGAAACTCTCAGATCAACGGTTGAAGCGCCTATAGAGGACAAATTTTTGCCCAAAAAAACGACTATGTCCGAGAAAAATCGTCAAAATGGACCATAGCTACACATTGCCACGGCCTAGAGCCGAATGCTTTGGGCGACAAGAATCCCATCATGAGCCGCCAACACCTGCAAAGTTTCATGCCGATCGAGAGTATCGTTCACGAATGGCGGTCCGAAAACCTGGCAGAGAACACGAAAAAAAGGACGCGCTTTCGAAACATTTTTGGAACTATTGACCCCCTACAGTAAAACAAGGAAACGCGTTATGGCGCGTTCGATGCCCCAGAAGAAGGCGATTCATTTGAGCCATAACGCGACGAAATCCGTTCAGGCAATCAAAAGTTATAGGCGATTGAAAATTCAAAAATGCGCACTGAACAAGTGGTCACATATTAGGGTTGTACGCTGACGCGTACACCCTGATTCATACATGTGCAATTCATTTGGTAGTGTTAATCTGTGCTGCAACATTGGAAAATGCGCCATAACTACTGTATGAATTTGCATATCAGAAATCGACCTTTCCCATGACCATCTCCGGGTCGCGACCATTTGATCGAGCCATCGCGCGTGCACGTACGTCAAGCAGTTCGCGAGTTTACTTGTAACCCACACATATATATGTTGCAGGCAAAAGCGTTCGGGACGGCTTTTGCCTGCCCCTCCCAGGCTCCCCGGCAAAAGCCGTCAGGTCGCCTTTTGCCTGACGCGACCGGCAAAAGGCGTCCGGCACCCTCAGATGCAGTCCTGCGTTTACGTTGCGCTACTTTACGACCCACATACTGACCACCCACCACGACCCACCCGCTGACCCACGCAATCAATTGCAGGGCAGGCGCTTTCGTTCAGTAACCTTTTATTCTGCTGTCAAGGATAACAATGACGTGTAGCAAGGAATGATTTGTGGAAGCAGTTGCAGAGTACCACGGAACGCATGGAAAACAAAAACTGCCGCCCCGTTCAACCAACGAAAATTCCGACTCAAGTGGCGGAATCTGAGTCCGAAGCAGGGATTTGGGTTCAACCAATAATCTGAGTCGGAGTCCGAATCCAGCGCAGATTCCGGGCCGTTTCCGACCGGATTCCGGGCGGTTGGTTCAACCAAAGTCTCCGAAAAATCGAAAAGTCGGAATCGAAATTTTCGCGTAACGTTAAAGGATTCCGGTGCTTTTTGGTCCGGAATTTTATGAAAAAGCAGCTTTAAAGCGAAAACTATCAGTCATACAGACGCTCTTTGTAGACAGCAGCGACAGCGATGCAGGATACGACTCGGAACGATGACGAAAACCGATATTTTAGCGAAAAATAAATTTCGCGCTCATTGGGTGCGACTTCGGTAAGACGTTCACCACGACGTCTAGCAGCTTCTTCAGCGATTGTGCAAGCACTTGGCGCCCGCGACGCGGCGCAGTGAAGCGCTTTCGGCTCAGCAAAAGTTGCTGCTGTCCTTGAGGTGACCATTTTGCTGCCCCTCGCCTCGGATTGCAGCGTCACCAGCAACTAACTGTTGGCATCATTCGACTAGTGAATGCTAGTGTGCGCAAACGTAGCGTGCAGGCATGCGTGGAAGTGTGACACGCCATGGGGTAACAGCCTTCTCAACAGAGTTGAAACCGCAGCCGGCAGGTCAACCGAAAAACTTTTCGTGAAGATGAACAAATTCTACGACATGTGCTTGCGCGCCCACTTGCACTTCGAGACAGGCCGCGCTAAGCTTGAGAACCGCTGCCACAAAGCAATCCGTTGGCCACGGCCAGGGCATGTTCCGCTGCAACTGCAACTGAAGATAGATACCTAGACGCTTTTAAGAACAGGAACTCTGCCGCACACGACAACGCTAATTCAACAAAATGCAATACAATGTGTTGAAGAGTTGAACATGTTTCTTTGTCATGCGTAGTTGCACTGCCGCAGTTCGCATCATGTCTTTGCTCAGATACATGTCTGTACCATTTTTCTTTTGTGTTCACATTTAGATTCTATTCTTGCTTCAAACAAGTCAACAAATGAGAATTGAACTTTGGCTGAGACTGTCGCTGCAGCTGCAGCTCGCGCAGACAGCGGTCGGCATGCGCTGCTTCCACGGCAACGGCGCTCTTCGGGCGCGCGTGCGCGCGCGTCTGCCACAGCGCGCCTGCGACTCCGTCGACGACGTCTGCTACGTCAGCCGCCAACCCAACGCCTACCGCCGCGCTGTCTTCGACTTCGGCTGCTCCGACGCGTCGCTCTGCCCCGTCACCGACCGCTCGCCAACGGACGCGTCGACGGACGCCGCCGAGCGCTGGTGCTGCCGCGGAGACGGCTGCAACGACCCGGCCATCATCCCACTGCCGCCGGCGAAGCGGCGCCTCGCCGTCTCCCCATCCACCGGACAAGACAGCCCCGCCGTCCAACGTCAGCAGAACACGGCCAGCGGAAGAACGAAGCGAGCCACCGACGAGCACTACGACTGCAGCCAGGACGGCGCTAGGTGCTCTAGGTGCAAGTACACAGTAACATACTCGCCGGAGAACATTCTCCCTGATTTTTCCTGTGAACCAGAATGTGAGTCGAGATTGCGTCTACTTTCCACGGAGCATTACGGTCTAACATTTTGCTGCCCGACGACCTGCGCCAGAAGTGGCTGGACGGCTTTGATCAAGGAGCAGTCGGACAGCATGAAGGGCTACTGCTACAGGGACTTTCACGCCAAGTCGAACGAGCTCTTCCCCGCGAATCAGCGTCGTAGTCGGCCGGTGCCGCAGAAGTGCGCGAGCGTCGGCGACCGCTGCGTCACCGTCTACAAGAAGGGCAGCGCCGAGGGAGTCATAGCCGCGTGCGAGTCGGACGCGGGCGCGCAGAAGCTGGTCAGCTTCACCTGCGCCGACGTCATCGCCATGACCAAGAAGCGGAAAAAGAGGGGCTCGAAACGCTGCGCTGCCTTCGAGGAGGGACCGGTGGTCGTGTGCTGCTGCGCCGGCCCCGTCTGCAACGACTACTACGCCGACGAAAGAATGGACGCTCAGGCGCTCTTCGACCAGCTGACCCGACTGAGCCCGAGAATACTGCCACTCTGGCTGAGCACCGTGCGCGACGTCGTCTTTGTGCTCGGCATGGTGGGCTGCTTGGCGGGGGTGTCGTGCCTGAACTGCGTGCTGTATCGGACCCTGCCCCAAAGGCGGCGCGCGCGCGCCGCCGTTCCGGCAGTTGTGCCGTCGGCGTCCCCGGAGATGCGGCCGCGACCGCCGTCGTCGTCAGGTGCGGGAAAGCCTACGATCGAAGAGCCGAAGCCGCCGGCAGTGCGAGCGCCGTCAGCGGCAGCCAAGAATGGGCGCAAGACCGTCGCGCCCAAGCGCCGAGAAGCTAAGCGGGCAGGCTTCGGCTCGGCCGGGGAGGGCCGCGAGCTGGCGTACATCGCCGAACGCAGAGGAGCGGGCGGAGTCCGGCCGGACGTCGACGCGAAGGAGGAGAAGAAGCGGCTGGGCCCGCTCGACGCCGAGTCGCTGTGGCCGTCGCGGCCGGCGCCCACGAAGCCGACTGGCGTCGACGAGAAGGCGGAGACGACGACCGAGTCCGAGTGGGAGACGGACACGGGAACAGCGGCAGACGGAACGGCCACGGAGACGGCGCAGACGACCGCCGAGGCGGCGTCCCTTCCGTGCGGCGTCGACGGAGCTGCGAAGCCGTCGACGAAATGGAGGTCCGCGCGCAAGTCCACCCAGAAGAACCCCTGCAACGGCGGAAGTGCAGCTGCGGAGCCGACTCGTTGAATAGAAAATGATACCGCTTTTACTCGCGACCGCACTGTCGATTCCTCTTACTCGTCACTCGTGGGTTGATTTGGAAAGTAGGGTCGCTTTAGTATTGTGGCCCTGTACCGTTGCATGTACATTGTACAATAACAATATTGCTACAGCGTGGGACGAGACAGTACCACAGGAAAACCTGTATTGTGTATTGTATTGTGAGAGGTGTGTACCATGTATTGTGAGAGAGGGTGAAGGGAGGGTTTACACATTGGAGCAACTGACCGCACATACTGTAGACATTTTACAGATGGATTAAATTTGCATATGTGATAAGAGCTAATCTGCGCGCGCGCGCTGCGAAATGCAATGCGTGAGTTTGTAGTGGCTAGTCGGTTGTCCCTCTCATCACGGCGCTCTCTCCATGACTTCGAGTCGAGTCGATGACGACTCCATTACTACAGCTGCGTTGCGGGCGAGCGGGTGGGGCGCCGGCTCTGTTTGTTCTTCGGTCGCCATTGATTGCCCGTTGGCGGACAAGGCGCGGCGCCTCGTCGCGCCGCGTATGATGCTGCTGCTGCCGTCATCGTCGCCCGCCGCCCACACGTAGCGACGACCACAGCGCAGTGTGCTATCTATCGGCCACACACAACTCGCAGCTTGTTACGCCGGTCCAGCGTAGCTGCCTGGCCTAGCGCCAGTGTGCTCAATCAAGCGGACCTATAGTACTACCTACCTATCTACAACGCGGCTTAGTTAGTCGTGTGGCTTGGGCGCTTTATGTTTTCACCCAGCCCCGCCCCCTCTGATGAGTCATCGACTAGGACGTCCAGCTTCGTTGTGCGTTTAGAGCTCGTCTGGATTTTGGGCGAAGGCGTTTTCTTGGAGCTGGAGAAGAATTGCTGTGCTCTGACAGACTTCGAATGAATCGCACCGCCTCTACTTGAGTTTTGCCCAGTTACTAAATCAAAGCTCGTCACGACGGCTCCGCAGCCATGGAACGATGCGGCAGTCGATTGCAGTGAGTTCTGCTGAGTTCGCCGTTTGCGAATCGCTTGAGAACTGTGCCGATGCGAACGTAGCCTTGCTCAGGTGTCCCAGTCGATACCTGCAACAGGTGGACTGCCTCTCGTCTCAGTTGTACAACCGCTGCGTCTACGACCTCAGCACGGCCGCTTTGTGAGTGGGCGGCTCTGGGCGCGCCGTCTGTGACCGAGGCGGCGGGAAGACGCCGTCGCCGCCGCCGCTTGCAGTCTGTGGCTGGCGCTGGTCGTGGTGCTGGTGGTCGTGACGCTCGGCTGCCTCGTCGCCTACTGCTTCTGCTGCGCCGCCGCCTACGGCCGCTGGCAGCGGGGCCGCTTCAAGGCGCGTCCACGCACCACCGGCAGCGGCGAGCTCGGCGACGACGCCGCCTATCCGCCCTCTCTGCTCTGACGACGAGCGCCGCTGATACGCCCTGCAGTGCTCCACATCTCAGTGCCAAACCTTCTTCACTAATCACAACGTGGGGGCGACTTTCACTACTGTTCATTCCAAATGTCCAAATCAAAACGCCTCGTAGAGTTCTATTTATGATTGGTTGCTCGATTGTCTGCGCCGCCTTCCGTTCCGTGCGCCAGAACGTTTCGTAGGCAGCGCCTATTTAGCGGTCCAATCGTTTCCGGCACGCCCTTCAACAGACACGCACGCACGCACGCGTGCCCGCCCGTACACTAGCTTGCGCGTACGACGTGCGGACGGACAAGTCTTGTCTAGTACAACCATACTTTGCAGATAATCCGCTCTAGATGCCTATCGAACGGATTCGCTGCACATGCGCACGCAAACCGCGCAATTCACGTACTCGTAATGTCTGTTCGCGCTCCAGTCAACAGCAACAACGCGATGACAACAAGCGAGGAAGACGAACGCATCACGAACCTATTGGACCCATCGCAGCGTTTTGCCGCCGTCATCGCTCTTGACTTTCTCTCCGAATTGCGTAATTTTGCTCTGGAACTCCGTCTTGAACGCCTCCTTGTCGCAGTCGACGTGCCCGCAAGCCGCTTGATAGGCCTTGAACACTTTGTTGAGCAGCCGCTTTCGCTTCATCGCGCCGTCGGAGGCGTTCCGCAGCGTCGTCTTGATGGAGGACTTCAACTTGAACTTCTTCGACGAGTCGGCGGCAGGCTCGTAGTCGACGTCCACCTTGGCCTTCTTCGCCGCTGACGACGCCTCCTCGGCTTCGGCGCTCTCTTCCAGACGGCGCTTGCTCTCGGCTGGAATCGACATTGGACTGAGCGCCCATGTACAGTACACAAGGCGCCGGGCAGAGAGCGATTCACGCCCCCTACACGGCAATCATTTCTGGAGTGATTACGTTGTTCGACTTTCGGCTTGCTGCCATTGACGACGACGTTCTCCTTGGCGGCCGCCGGCTGTTGGGCGCGCGAGATGGCGGCCCAGACGGCGTCGGCGAGCCGCGGGTCGCGCACTCGGACGGAGTTGGCGAGGAAGTTGACGAATTTGGCCTGCTTGCGCGGGATGTTGGGGTAGTCGACGAGCTGGTCTAGCAGGGCGCGCAGCCGGCCGTCCGCGGGGTCGGCAGCGGCGATGGCGCGCTGCACCTGGGCCGTCCAGAGCGTCTGCTTCGCGTCGCCCTTGGCCGTCGGCACGGTCGAGCCCTTCTTCGCGTACTTCTGCTGCTCCGACACGCACTGCGTGTGCGCGCGAAACTGCTCGCCCGCGAACGTCACGTTGCAGTCCATGCACGAGACGTGCGAGCTACGACGGCACGACCAGCGGTGCTTCTCTACCTGACAGCAAGGCGCGCATCAACACCGCTTCCCAATGGGTCCGGGCATATATCCACCTGATTCTTTTTCACGGAATCTCCGCAACCGTCGCATACAAAAACGACCATTTTCGTTCTTCTTTCTTTAGAGAAGGCCGCTCCTTGTTCTGTCCTCAGAGAACTAGACTAGACCAAACACCTCCGCGTCCATGTTTTCCCGCGCGTTGTCCTCTGTAATACAAACAGAACGCATCCACTAGTCCGGCCAAAAATATTTATTCGCGAGCAACAGACGAGGCCCTGCATGTGTACACCACACAGCCGTCACAGCCAGAGGGAAGCGGCCGAGTCGCCGCGAAGGGCAAGGTGGGTGAGAGAGAGAGAGAGAGAGAGAGGCACAGCGGAAAGTGCGACTTGTTGACCAGAGCTGGGGAGGCAGCAGGCAGGGGGGGGGGAGGGTGGTCAGGTCGCCTTCCAGGCGAGGTCGGCGCCGTCGTCAAAGAAGGACTCGAGCGCGCCGTTGGTGAGCAGCCGCAGCCGCTTGTCGCCAAAGTCGTAGTAGAACGTGCCGTGGAAGAGCACGTTCGCCGCCACCGTCGCGTACTCGGACAGAGCGAACAGAGAATACACTGCAAAGTAGTGCTGGCGCGCGCGCGCGCGCTACAACGAACGAGCGTCGACAATTCGAAACCGTACCGTACGACTCGCAGGCGGCGTTGTGCCTCCGGTAGAAGTAGGCGCAGAGCGTGATGCAGACCAGGGACACGGTGAACGTCACCAGCTTCCACTGGAACGACTTCTCGCCCTGAAGAAGAAAAAGGTCTATTTCAATCCGGCGCGACGACCACTGCTGTTGGGGCCTGGACGAACGGAGGTGGAGGAGCGCCGCCTGCCGGACGAGTCGAACAGGTAGAGCGAGAGCGCCATGTAGCAGACGGAGCTGAGCACGAACGTCGTGAACGCCGCCGCGTGCACCTCTGCAACCCGCCCGCGCCCTCTCTCCTTACGGTGGTCCGATTCAGACGAGCGATACAAGCTCGTCGTCGTCGCGCACCGTAATTCTCAGTGGATGGGACGAAGGAGAGGAGGAGGAGACAGGCGTTCTCGAGCAGGTGCAGCAGGGCGACTGTGGAGCAGGCGAGACGAAAGAGACTCCATCCCGACCGACTGGAGACCGGTCTGGAAAGCGCTAGCGCCAACTCATGCGGCCGTCTGGGCACGAGAGTGCGGACAGAGGCTGCCCTAGTGGTTGGGATTTGGGAATCGACCTCTTGCCTGCACGGTTCCGGGTTCGATTCTTGATGGATCCACTGCATTACATCGAGGACTTTCCTTAAATGTTCTCGTGCTGTCGCTGCCCTAGATTACAGATGGCGTTCTTCCGAGTCTTGACAAATTGCCTACCTCTAGACAGGAAGGCGTAATGGAGATTGTGCATGCTATGTATGGGCCATTGTCGGCCTCCAAGCGTTGTCCCTAATCCAAGAGCAAGAACAAGGCAGGAGAGTGGAGCAGAGCGGAGGAGAGGGCAGGCAGGCGTACCTGAGGGGCGAGGTGAGATAGAAGGCGCGGTAGAGGAAGGGCACGTAGAAGCGCGGCAGGCAGTGGAGGGCGATGGCCAGCTGCCAGATGTGCTTCTCGGGCGAGTGCACGCCGATGGTCGCCGACACGGACGGCAGCACGTTGTACGCGTCCCGACAGTGCGTCGCCGTCGACGACTCAAAGTGCAGCAGCAGCGCCAGCCCTGAACACCACTCCCTCTCGAGTGTCGACAGCCCTGATAGCGAGCTGACGACTCTACACAACCGGCTGCGGCCCACCCACGAATGCAAAACAACTCGGACAACAGTGAACACAAAGGGAAAATCGCTCGTTGCGAATTGCGACTTTGAATGACTCTGCTAGCCCCTTGCAAAATTGGAAACGTGCTTAATTTATAGTGCTATATCACAGAGCGAATGCGGATCGCTATATTTCGGTACCAGCTACTTGGATTTGAGTCGCTCATCGGGAGACGCTTGGAGGGGGACAGAGGAGTGACGAACCGACGTCTAGCAGCATGGCTCCGAGCGGCAGGGCGCCCAAGAAAACGGCGAGCGTCTTCATCGACAGCGCGAGCGAGTCGTCGTCCGTCAGCATCCTCTGCCGTCCGCCAGTCGACCCCCTCTGCTGCGCCGTCCACGCGCTATCGGCCGCCGACAGGTCGATTGCGCCGTCCCAAGAGCTGGCGACGGCGACGGCAGCAGCTCTGCTGCTCTGTTGCGGGCCGGCTAGCGACGAGGCTGCTGCAAAATCTGAAGGCATCCAAGCCACCCAATCAGGCCGAGTATGAACGAAGCGCGGCGACAACGTAACAGGATCACGGTTGAGAAAGAAAGGAGTGGCGGTGGTGTACAGCGTTCGCTTCGCTCGAACTTCGAGAATCCACGCACGACTACAACCGGCCTTGACAATGTATATGCAAAAGTACCGTACACGTTCACAACCTCAGAAAATCGCATTGGGACAAGGCAATCCAAGAACCGCAGCACCCCGCATAACGTCAGAGACGACGACACATCAGGGACACAACACTACCGGCTACGACAGTGACTGGAGATGTCAGGCAGTGCAGTGCTTCACACGAATCACGAGGTCGTTTTGCTCTTCTTCAGTGGCGGCTGGCGGTCGACGCCTGGGGCGTCTAGGGCGTCGAATGCGGCTTCGGCGGGCGCTTCGCTGAGCTGGGCAAAAAAGTCGGTGATGGCCGACTGGCCGGACGCCTCCTGCGGCCGCTGCACTTCGCCTGCGAATTGGTCGGCGCTCATGAGGCCGACGGCGTTGAGGACGCCCAACTTCTGCTGAATCAGCGGCCTAAGCAAGAACGAAGGTTGCCAGCACGCCCCACATCGACGGACGACGCACTGCTGGTGCTCGCCTACCAGATGAGGTCGTCGACGGTGCCGGTCGCCACGAGGTACTGGACCAGGACGCTGTCCTTCTGGCCCACCCTGTGCGCCCTGTCCTCCGCTTGTACCAGGATCTGGAGACGCCAGTGGTGCTTGCGTACGTTCCTCCATCCCCACATTGGAGGAACGCACCCCGGGATTCCAGAACAACTCGGCGAAGACGACCACTTGAGCGGCGGTGAGGGTGACGCCCGTGCCGGCGGCCGTGATGCTGAGCACGGCCAGTCGGACGGTGGGGTCGGTCTGGAAGCGGTCGCACTGCTCCTGCCGAGCGCGCGCCGGCGTGCTCCCGTCGATGCGAATCGACTTGTAGCCCTGTGGCGAGAGGCAGGCAATGTCGTCGCGGCCGGCGCAGACTGAGTGCGCGCACCGATTTAGAAGTCTCCAAGGAGAGCGTGTCGATGAGGTCCTTGTGGTGGGCGAAGACGAGCAGCTTCGCCTCCTCCTTGGCCGCCAGCAAGTCCTTGACGTAGGTGGAGACGGCCTGGGCCTTGGCCGTGGCCGTCAGCTGGTACAACTCCATGATGCCTTCGCCGTCGCCGGACGAGAAGGCGGCCGGGGCCGCGGGCCGCCGGCTCGAGAGCTCGGCGATGCGACTGCCCAGCTCCTTGAGCGTCTTCAGGCGCTGGCGCACCTCCTCGCGGTCCAGAACGATCATCTCGCGTCGCTTCGCCGGCAGCTCGCGCAGCACGTGGCACTTGAGGCGACTGCAGAACGACGCGACAATTTCGTCCACTCCCCACAAGACGCCTTCTCCTCCTCCACCACCCACCGGATCATGCACGTCTCCTCGAGCAGCACCGACAGCTCCGTCGTAAACGTCGCCCCCTTGGCCGTGAAGCCGAACGTCGACTCGCGCCCGTCGCAATAGCGCAACGCGAACGACTTGAAGTGCGGCAGCCAGCCCAACTGCAACACCAGTCTGGTCCGCTCGCAGCCGACGACCCCAACGGGCAGGACAGACGACGACCGACCTTGAGAAGTTGCAGTTGGTGGTGGAGCTCGGCGGGCCGAGACAAGGCCGGCGTTCCCGACAGCAGCAGCACCCTCTCGGCGGTCTAGAGCGAGAAATGGTCGGGCGCAAATGACTCCCCCCCCCACCCCTTCCCCTCGACACTGAGGTCTCAGACCTTGGCTAGCTGCGCGGCCACCTGCGACCTTCGCGCTTTGAAGTCTTTGAGCATGTGAGACTCGTCCTGGGGGCGCAAACCGCAAAGACACACTGTGGCTGTCCTACAGCCCCACTGACCGCAACAGACAAGAACGTACAAAGATGATGACTCTGAACTTGGCGTCGACGAGGTAGTTGAATATCCTGGGCGTGAGCATGAGGTCGTAGCTGAGCACGAGCACGCCGCGCGAGCGCAGCGTCGACGGCAGCGCGTCCGTGCCCTTGGTCAGGACGCGCGTGTCCGCCGCCGCGACGTCCGGCAGCCAGCGCCCCACTTGCTGCACGCACGCACGCACGCCGTGACAGGCCGGCCACGTAGGACGACGCTCGCACCTGCTGCCAGGTGTACTTGATGGAGGAGGGACAGACGATGAGCAGGGGCCAGTCGCGGCGGTAGTAGGCGGCGACGCCGAGCGCCTGGATCGACTTGCCCAGGCCCATGTCGTCGGCCAGCAGCGCCCGGCCTTCGCGACTCACCACGAACCTCAACCGCGCGCATACGGTCAGCACAAGGCGTCTCGTCTCTCCTTCCACCGAGCAACGGTCTGCACACTTAATTCCCCGTAGTTGGTAGGGAAAGAGCGCCGAGAGGAGCGTCTCGTCGACACGGCCCGAGAGGTCGATGTCGGCCAACTTGTCGGCGCTCGACTTCGCCGAGTCGACGAGAGGAGACGCGGCCGACTTGCGCGCGGAGGGCAGCGCTTTCAGCACGAACTCGGGCAATGCGCCCAGCAGCACTTTGACCCCTCCCAGCGTCACCAGACCGCTCACAAAGCTCCTGTACTCCGACAGAGAAAACACCCAGTTCTTTGTCGCTGATGCTGCAAAAGCAAGCGCGCTCACGTTCCCAAATCCCACGTGCACGCACGCGGCCCACCGTATGTTCTGCTCGGTATCGATTTAAAGTAGGCGACCAGCTCCTCGTTGTACGCGGCGGAAGCACTGAATTTGGTCGGCGAGATCAACTCGCAGACGACTTTGATTTGTCGCTTCGGCACGGCAGCTGGCAGAGCGTCCGCGCGCTCCGACGCCGCCACCGGCGTTGCAGCTGCAGCAGAGTCGCCACCATGAGCGCCAGAAGGCGCAGGCACAGAGGCAGCTGCTTGGCGCTGGCGCAGGCGCGCCGCCTCGCGGCGTCGGAGCGCCTCGAGTCTATTCCTCTCCGCGCGCGCTCGTCTCTCCTCCACAGACAGCGCACCACGTCCATCTCCTCCTTCCACGGAACGCGAATCGCGACCAACAACGCTGCTCGAAACTGGCGTAGAACCGTCGGTCGCCAGCGGCGGCGCGTCTTTGCTACTACGTTCCAAAATAGTCGGCGCCTTCGGTAGACCAGCGGCGGCCGGAAATCGAAACGGAGACGACGACGCCGTTGAACTTTGAACATTGTGCTCTTCCGAGGTGCTAGCGAACACTCGTCGCGCTTGCTCGAGAGCCGACTGGCTAATGGAAACTTGCTTTCCGCCCGCAGTCTCAAAAAATGATTTTTGCATACCTACCTATTCGCACGATTTCCTTCTTAGTTTTTAGTTTTCACTTTCAGGTTGGCGCAATTTTTTAAATTTTTGCTTCGTGCGTGTTCGTGGCAGCGATGCGCGTATCGAAGGTGATTTTCGCGGCGCTCTTACGGTAGAGCTCAATGTCGGCTGGTTACGACAAGCGACAAGGTGCCGGAGGCTCGACTGGCGAGTAGCAATTGCAAGATGAACGCGTCCGGGACGACGTTCTGCAAGTGCAGTTCGACCTCCGTCTGCACGTTCTCGCAGGCGGCGATGATTTCGTCGGGCAGCAGCTCGTACTCCCTCACGTACTCGTACGAGCTTCTCTAGAGAGAGGGAAGGCTAGCGCCGGAAAACCGCAAAACACTAAGACAAAAACCGCGAAACTCAAAGACTAACTCGATGACTGACTAGCCGGGCCGCCCAAAAAGTGTCGAGAGTGGGTGGGAGACGGAAGGCGGCGCGAGGAATGACGAACGGATAGTAGGTATCAACGAACGAACAAACAGATGCATAAAATATCGCAACAGCGTAAATTTGCATATTTGTAGGTAAACGACACTAAACTGGCGTACTCAAACATGACATCGCCTCACATGTGGCGATTTCGCAGATGGCGTGGCGCAGAACACTTGATGCGAGCGACAATTGCGTGTCGTTAGACGACAGACAACGACAGGTGTCCTTAGATACGCTTCAGACTTTCACACGATGCCATTCTGACGTCGTGTTGCGCTGCGACGTTGGCGACCTCGTCACTGCTCGCCAGTGGTTCTCGACGTCGTCCCGTCGGCTTTTGAACGGCCTGTCTTTGGTGCCCTTGAGGTCGGGGGCGGGGCGTTGCGCGCTCTTTGCTGGCTCATCTCTCACTTTGCCGAGGAGGGCGGGCGGCTCCGCGAGGCGGACTCTTTTTCTGCATTCCTCCCCTCTTCATTGGCGGCTTAACGGTGCTGACGACGCTGTCCCTCCTCCCTCAAACGTCAGCGCCGCCGACGCTTCGCCGCCCTTCTTGACGACCACCGTGTTTGGCTTGCGAGTTATTTTATTGCACCATACACTGCGATTCTTCAGCGATTGTTAGGAGCACTACTAGCCCAAGACCTCGCTACTTTTCTAGACAGAACGCTATGCACGGAATTCGTTCGTACAGTTGGTCTCGCGGCATGAACACGACTAGATGAAAAGGAGGGTCACGTAGAGAACTAGAGCTGCGTCACAGAGCGGCGGACACGCAGATCGCTGATGCCGTGCAAGTATCGTACTCAATCGAATTGTACTTTGCGTGCGCTTTGGCCTACCTAATCGGTGAACTACACTTCGTTTCGTTTGCAGCTGGCTTCGATTGACGGACAGTAACTTCCGTCAGCCCAAGACCTGCACGAATTTGGCGTCGATTACAATCAGTCTCTCTCTGTCCTCATCCGGCGCTACGCCTCCGACGCCGACTCGGAGCACGGCCGGGCCGCCTGGCGGACAGTGTCAAATCAATTTAGGTGGATTTCTTGCAACGTTACAGTAAGAACACTGCCGCCACTTATCCGTTTGTTGCGCTGCGCAGCGCTTCGCGTTTTTTATGTAAGCCTGAACCTACGCCTACGCCTAAGCCTAAGTGTAAGCCTAAGCCTAAGCCTAAGCAAAGCCTAATTTGAAGAAAAGTATCATTTCGGTGCGCACTTTTCAACTGTCTCTACTAAAGCGCGTTCCCGTTCCCCTTTCCTCTGGCGGTTCCTCTGAACGGCAAAAGCTAAACCATTCTACCATTGTACCATTGTACAGACCTATTTTCTTAGGCTTGCGCCTCGCTTAGGCTTAGGATTAGGCTTTGCTTAGGCTTAGGCTTATGCCTCGCGTAGGCTTAGGCTTATGCATTGCTTAGGCTCAGGCTTAGGCATTTCTTAGGCTTATGGACAACGGTACAATGGTTTGCTAACACTACAGCTGCCCAAAAGGTAACATTTTCTTAGTTTTAGGCTTTGCTTAGGCTTAGGCTCAGGCTCAGGCTTAGGCTTTTGCTTTTGCTTAGGATTAGGCTTAGACATAGGCTTACGCTTAGGCTTATGCTTGGGCTTAGGCGTACGCTAGGCTTAGGCTTAGGTCCGTACAATGGTACAATGGTACAATGGTTTAGCTTTTCCCCTCTGAACCGGGGCCCGTATGAATAACATCGTGCTACCCCCAGCACGTGCTACTTTTAGGGGTGCGTAGTCATGTGTGTAATCTATTGTCGCACTACGTGTAATATGTGTAATGCTGATGGACGAATTACAGATGCGCGAATTTCCTTGTCCTGGACACTGGAATAAAAACCCACTGTTTTTCCCGCCCCACCTCAAAAAGGTCTGCTCAACATGTACTAACTACTATCTCCAACATCTGAGTGGTGGTCCTCGAACAATCATCGATGAGCAATCTAAACCTGCTGATGCGCTTGCCGAGGCTCCACGTCGTTGGTAACGATCGCCCGTCTGAACTTGCGGTCGATCTTGGTCGCCTCCACCTGCTGTCGACTGAGAAGAGGGCACTTAGAATGGTGACGGTTCACTACCCTCTTCCTCCCGCAGGCGATTCTCCCGCTGCTCCTCAAAATCAAAGTCGGGGTAGAACTTCTTTAGAGAGAACGCCACGTAGTCTCTTCCGGGCAGGTCACGTTGTAGTGGTCGCACACCGACAGCGGTAGTATGTGTCCCCACTTGCCGACAAAGGACCGTATCTCGTGAAAAGACGGAATTTGTCGCCTTCAGAGACGATGAGGACGCGCCCTTCAAGTTCATGGCCAGCATTGTGTCCGCTGGAACGCTCTCCCAAAGACGATGACGTCCCAGGCGCCGGCTCCACTGGCTAGTAATTTCAGCGAGTCTAGATGCCTCAGCGAAGTTTGGCGGACGTCTAGCCGTGGTGGAGCGCAGAAACCCGCCGTGGACGCTCTGCTGCACCTGCCGAAATTTGCGCATGCTACTGTCGAAAGCTGCAAAGTTCTCCAGAAACGGCAGTGAGCTTTTCTCCACAGCGTCCAATTTTGCAGCCAGCAAGCGGGAGGAGTCGTAGCGAGAAGTCCTCCCCGCCGCCGTCAGCTCCCCGCTCTCGGCCCGATGGTCCCCGGAACACGGGTCTGTTGTACCAGGGCCGAGAGACGGTGGGGGGCTGAACGGCGGTTGAAGCCGAGCTGACGACGAACTCCTTGGAGAAGACAACCGCGGCTTCTTGACGACGTTCTTGTCGATTTTGGGCCGTCCGAGAGAACGACTGCCAATGCTGCCGTCCCCAATATGACGACGAACCGACGTAACAGCAACACGCTGCTCTGACAACCTCTGAAAAACATACGAAACAGCATAGAAATACAGATTAACGCTAATAACAGTGTAGTAAAACCGAGATTTCTGCAGCCAATCTTCTATGCGAAAAAACGGATCTTCCGGACTTATAGTCAGAGAGCAGGCGTTGAACATCAGGCCTTGTCCACACAGCTGAACGAAAGTTCCACGACGATTCGACATGACATTGAAAACTAAACAATTCAAATTAAAAAAAAAAACTTAAAAATATGTCTACCATACACACAAATACACAGGTGGGCCGGCATTTTTTGACTGGGCCGGCATTTCTCGACTGGGCCGGCATTTCCTTACACCGCCTGGGCCGGTGACGTGACAAAATGGGTTTGCTGCAAAATGGGTTTCACAAACCAATTTTGCTGACAATATGGGTTTGTCGGCCTGCAAAATGGGTTTGCTGCATCTATAACATTGAATCATTTTGCTCCTGTGCCAGTTTGAACGTCTAATGTGCACGCTTCATCAAGACGATCAATTGTTAGTGCCGACATCGGTCACACAGTCCCTTGCCGCATCCTCATCTTCGTCAATCTTGCACAATCATCTTCGAGGTCGAAGGATGTTCTTCACAATCATCTTCGAGGATTAGGATGTACATTTGGAATAACTCTTGCACCGCTTGATGGATCGGCTTGAGACTTTATACACGTGTGTAGAATACCGGGTATGCAAAAACAGCTTAGTCTGGCCGAATTCGGAACAACGTATCAAAAATTTCACTGTATACAACACACCTCTTTGCAAAGCGGCCCATTTTGACGATTTTTTTACTGATCGCAGTTGTTATCGTCATTGGTGAGGGTGTGTGCTCCAGGGCTTGTTGCATCCCCAAAAAGTATTCGCAATGGACTGATCCTGCCATGCTCATTGTAGTTATGCATGAGCTGCCCGCCCCAACACGCAACCATTGCGTCACGCCATTGCGTTTGTCGACTTTGACCAACGACAATCTTGGGCGACGTACGTGCATTTGCCGGGGTTATTTCCCTCAAAGTTTGGTGATGACCGTTTAATCACAACTGCAGCAATCAGCTAAGAGAGTTATCGCAATAGTGACTTCCACGATTGCGCGTGGCAATTGCGATTCGCATTACGGCCAAACTTGAAAATTTTGTTTTCATAGATGTATCCTGTTCAAAATTTGAAGTGGGTCCATCAAGTGTGCAAGAGTCGTTCAACATTCAGTGGATTTAAAAGAATCTTGTAGGTATTCGCCCCTCCTTTGAAAAAATCCTACATTACGCTGCTGGACGAATACTTCACAACCACACTCAAACCTCACACTCATCGAGAATGCCTGACGCTCAGCGTTAGTCAATGCAATGCATTGCGTTAAAAGTCGAGTATTGGATCTACTCAAAACATATTTTACTTTTACTTTCACTTTTGATTTACCAGATGCATCGGCGTTACATTCGTCTGTACTGTTTGCGCGAGTGGAAAGTTGCGGGAAATCGCCAGAGACGCTAAGGAGGACGCGTCACTGCAAACTCTGTGCAACGGGATTACCAAAACATGGTTACAGAACAATTTTGTAGCGAGAAGCACACTCCTTCAGCAAGAACAGAGCGCAAACCCATTTTGCAGCCATGCAAACCCATTTTGCACGTCTTGGGCTGAAAATGGGTTCACAAACCCATTTTGCAAAATATGGGTTTGTAAACCCATTTTGCAGGCAAACCCATATTGATACGACAGGATCTTAACACTCGGAACGGCTTAGGGTATTAATAGAAACGCGATAATAAGTTAATGCTATGTAAAACGATAATCTAGAGAGCTACAAAACCCGAATGAAAGAGCAGTCTACATCCCACAAAATTCGATTTGTCATTTTTTGGACAAATGCTGATTTGATGAGCTGAAACAAAAGCGATACAAAGGAATGTCAACCAGGGTTGATAGGAACAATTCCAATTTTTCACTACTTCAATTTGGAGTGGAGAAAACTTGATTAGTTCATGGTGAACAGCATGGCTCTAACAGTTTTTTACAACTTGTGATAAATAAATGAGAAATTTTCGAACTAAGTAAAAGCAGGGAAACAACCATTTTGTTTAACACCATAGCTAAAAGGGGACACTAGGAAGAGGGAGGGGGAGATGAATTGGCGGGGGGAGAAAAAGTGAGGGGGGGAGCTGGTTGAGTAATGGTACTTTTGAAAATGGGTATAAAAGGGTAAACAGTGTTATTTAGCTGTAGTTAAACTAGTTAGAGTAAAAACCTTGGGAAAATTCTGGGGGGGGGGGTGGAGTGGAAAAATCTGGGGCCTCAATAACCCCCCCCCCAATGCCCCCCGCCCCGCCCCTCCATACAGGTATGGGGGACAGTTAAGCTCAACCCCAGAATTTTTCTAAAACATTTTCATCCCATCTAAAACGAAAAAGTGCTGAAACGGTTTTAGTCTTTAGCGTAATACTATAAAACCAGTTGACATATGAGGAGTTACAGCTTTTTAAAACTTAACCAAACACAACTTTAAAAGCGCGCCAAAGTGGGAAACTAGAACGGGTAGTGCCATAGCATGTGCTAACACTAGCAGGAGTTATTCATGTGACGACTTCAGCCATGCTAGACCTAGCATGTGCTTCTAGCACAAGCACGTGCTAGCTCTATCTGTCTACCTGTCTATCTTATTCATACGGGGACGGGTTTTACCTGCATGGTCGATTGAATTTGGCCCTGGCAGGGATGGAGGTGCTGACGGCGGAGTATTGGCGGGGACTGGTGTCGTGGGCGGTGGTGTACGCGGCGAAGTCGCCTGGAGAGTTTGCTCTGATGCTGCTGCTGGGGCTGTCGCCGCTGCTGGCGCTGGCCGGCTTTCTCTCGTGGCGCCTCTCGAACGCCATCCGCTCCGAACGCAAGCACAAGACGCGCCACCGTCCCAGGCGCAAGGAGGCGGCCGTGGCGAGGGCGCGCCGCAAAGGCCGCAAGGCCGACTGAGCCGCCTAGCTCTCACAGCGAATTTGCACTCTTGTTTGTACAGATTGTATTCGTATCGTGACGTCTCGTTAGCGCCGTCGTCGTAGCGCTCAATAAATCTGTACAAGAGAGCGCGCGTTCTGTCTCTGTCTCTGTGTGTACGTTTGTGAGCATACCAGTTTGAGACGCGGAACAACTCGGCGAATTCCCGCCGACGTTGCAGATGTCTGTGCCGGTGGCTTCTCTAGAGGCGCTGTTCTTGTCTCGATTTCGTCATTCGCGCGAGGACGCCTACTTGCGGGAGGTGTTCAAGACGTGCTTCGTCGACTGGACCGAGTGCGGGCGCTGCTACCTCTGCGACGGCTACTACTGCCACTTGCCAGCTGGCGGGTCGCGGCCCCTCTGTCGGCTCTGTCACGAGCTCTACACTCCCGCCGGTCGGCGCTCGCTCTCGTAGCCAATGAATTAGCAACACCCGCTGCTGTTGTGTGTCCAGGCTCGCTGTCAACATTCACGGCGCAGCGGAAGAAGAAGTCGGAGAAGGTGACGAACGTCGACTCGGGCAACGAGGACAGCGACGACGACGGCAGCGAGTCGACCTCGACAGAGGCCGTCGGCGCCGGCACGTCGTCGGCGTCTCCAGCCAACCAGTTGTCGACGGCACCGACCGCCGCCGCCGCGGGCCCCAGGCATGTTCTTCCGTGGTCCGGCATGGTCCGTAGAGCCTGCTGCGTGCGTGAGATCGATTCGTGTCTCTAGCTCGACTAACGCCCCCGAGCCTTCGGGTCGTGAGGGCGAGACGGCTCCGCCCCCGGACGACCTGTACAACAAGCAGTTTTCTCAGTTGGCCCGTCAGCGTCGCATTGAAGAGGTGGTCGCGTGGCTCTCGGCCGCTGACGGCGCACCACTGGAATCTGCCACTCCCAGTACCCAAGTAGCTGCCGTCAGTCAACTCTTTCGCAGCTGCTCCATTCAGACACGGCGCAGTGTTACGGAGACCTGTGCAGAGACGTGTTCGACATCATCCTGACGCGCTATCTCGACGCGATGTCGCTCGCCGTTTGCGCCGGCGTTTGTCGGAGGTGGCGGCGATTGGTTCGGAAGAGGGTAGGGATGGCCGAGCGCGTCTCCTCTTTGCGCGAGCCCAGGGCGCGCGGCGTCTTCTAGACGAACGCGGACTACTGGAGGGCGGCCGCGGCAGCGCTGGGTCTGTGCGACGCCGACGACTGGGACGGTTCGAGAGGCGTGTGCCACTTCGGTCTCGTGGAGCGCTTCCTCGCTTCTTCCGCCTGTCTTCCTTGCGTCGCCCAACTGCCCGTCCAGGACGCCGGGCGGACCACGCTGCCGCTTCTCCGCTGCACCATCGCCCATCCCGCGACTGCCTGCGCCGTGAGTTCGTCGCTGGCGCGAGCGTCACGCGTCTATGTTGGCGCTTTCGCGACGATTGTGGGCGGTTCGGCCACAGCACGCGCTGCGCTACAACGCGGACGCCTCGATCGGCGTCACGTGCCGACCGGTGGACGCGGGCCGGCGCTGCTTCGTCATGGAGATCAGCGGCCCGGTGGGCACTCCCTACGAGGGCGGCGTCTTCTACGCCGAGGTCACCCTGCCGCCCGACTACCCCTTCAGCCCACCCTTCCGTTTTCGCTTTCTGACCAAGGCGAGGAGTCGACTTCGCGTGCGTGCTTCTCCTGAGCGAATTCCTGCACTACAGGTGTTCCACTTGAACGTGAGCCGGCACGGAGAGGTGGGGCTGGCGCTGCTGACGGACTGGAGCGCCGCCATGCAGCTGCACACGCTCGGCATGCAGACGCGCGCCCTGCTCGCCGCCCCCGACGACTCGGCCGGCGTGCTAGCGCCCTCGCTGGCGCGCCTCTTCCGCCAGGACCCGGCCGTCTACGGCGCCCTAGCCGCCTACGCCACCGCCCTCTACGCGGCGCCCGCCCTGTGACACACGCCCTCCCCCGCGCTTCCACACAATAAACAGTCGCTCGAGCCGCGAGTTCATCTGTCGTTCTATACAGCCTACTGTATCTCGCATTCCGGTCCTGTTTTCCTCATTTCCATTGTTCTGCCGCTGGCGAATCGAAGGTTGAATGACGACATGACTGTCGACCCTTCGGAGAGCATTCCCAAGGTGGCGCACGATGCGCCGCCTTGGTATGGCATGTTCTACAGCGGCCCCTAGTCAGTTGGTTTTCTGGTTGGGAGTTGTGGTGGCTGCGACATTTCGGTGTGTCTTCGTTGCAGCAAGTACCGCAAGGACTGGTGGTCGGAGCTGAGCTGGCCTGACCCGGTGACCATGGACTACGACCGCAAAAGGGCGTGCCGTCCCTACACGCGGGAGTGGGACCCGTATTGGTGGGTGTCGGTCGCGTCACCGTCACGTCTTTGCATACGCGTCGTGCTGGTGCAGGCACAACGCGATCGTGAAGGAGGGCTCTGCGTTCGGCGAGAACCGGGACGCGGTGGAGGCGGACCTGGACCCCTACAAGAAGCCCTGTGCGCTCGCCGCCCACCAACTGACTTGTCGAGTGGCCGTCTGACGTGTCCGTTCAGTCGGCACGCCCATGTCGCTCGAGGAATTCCGCGCCAAGGCCTACCGCCTCAATCCGGCCGTGCAGCACGTACACGAGCGCTACAAGCTGTCCGCCGAGCACCCCGGCCTCAGGTGATGCGCGCCTGGCGCCCTCTCCTGCCTGCGTTGCAAGGACCTGTGATTGTCGTTGGAGCCCGTCGAACGACCATATAGCACACACATCGACAGCACGCCTTCCCGTCTAGCGCCACAGAATTGGCTAATGACACTCGGAAGAACGCAATCTGTAATCTGGGCAACGACGGTTCGATGGGAAATACTCGTTTTGAGTGGATCCATCAAGAATCGAACCCGGAACCATGCGCGCAAGAGGCCAGTTCTCTGCCACTAGGCCATACGCTGGAGCAGGGGGCGGACTGGCAGCTGACTTGTAGATACATCCCGGCTCCGAAGCACGGTCACATGATCACCGAGTGGCTGTACCCCGACATGGTGGGCACGTGGGGCTTCCGGCGGCCCTTCGAGCCCCGCGTCCCCTTCTGGACCGCTCGGCCCGGCTTCTTCGACCACCCGCTGGGCGAGGCGTGTCACGAGAAGGTCATCTGGGGCGCCAAGGTCGGCGTCTTCACGAGTGCGTTTTCACTGCCGGCCCCCCTGACGGAGTCGCTGTCCCCCGCCCCCCCCCCCTCGACTCGCTTCTTTTTCTTCCTCGCGCAGCGATGCTCTACGCGACCGGCGCCGAGATGAGCGCCAAGGACAGCGTCTTGGGTGTGCGCTTCACGGACATCTTTCTACGCTGGCGCAAAGTGGGCCTCTATCCCAGTGAGTCGAGCGCTTCCCGAAGCCGCAGCGTTCGACAGCACACCGCAGCACCGCACCTCACTGTAAACAGTGAATGCACCTTGGGAGGGTGTATCGTATCACATGGTGCAATAGCCGACTTGCGCATGCGTACGTGTTTGTCCCCTCACGGTACCGCGGTGCGCATTCGTCTCTTTTTTGAACGCGAACCTGTGCACACTTCAGCGGCGGTGCTGACCACCTACTGCGGCGCGCTGTGCGGCGCGACGGCGGTGCGGGGTCGGGACGACTTCTGGAACCACTTCATCTCGTCGGCAGCTGCTTCCAGCCTCATCGCCATCTACTGTAGGCCGACTCGCTGCCTAGTCCATGCCAGTGGCGGCGGATCCAGGGGGGGGGGGGAGGGAATCAAAGCTCCTCTCCAGAAATCGGGAAACATTGGGGGGGGGGGGGGGTGGTGGCTAGTCGGTGGGAGAAAGAAGAAGGTGCCGATTGGACCTACTTTTCGCATAAAAAAGCTGTGCAGGTGGTCGAAAATCTCAACTTTCTGCCAGCGGCGCCGTTTTTGTGCATTTATTGTTACAAACGAACCGATTTTGTGTCCCCAAACCACCGCCAAAATGGCCCAGCATTCATAAATTTCTGGGGGTTTCTCCTTCTACACAATCATTCGCCCCCCCCCCCCCTCGAACAAAGTTTCTGGATCCGCCTCTGGTGGCGGCCGTGTGACCGGCACCCAATGCGTGCATAAATTGCAGCGCGCAACCCGCCGCGCACGACGACGCTGTTCTTCCTCATGTTCTTCACCGGTTACGTCTTGGACCTGTTCCGGAAGAACCAGGCGAGCGTCTCTCGACCACCTCGCCACCTACCGTAGCCGGGCGCTCGTTTCAGCAAGGCGTGATTCCGAAGAGGATGACCACCTCTCGGGCGCAGTGGGGCGGTCCCTTCGTCCAAGAGTGGCTGGGCATGCGCACTCGCAAGCCCCTGCCCAACGGGCCCCTTTGAGCAACACCACCACCGCCGGCCGCGTCGCCGCCAACCGATCCCCGGCCGTCCAGAAGTCTAGGCTTTGCGTTCAGTGTGTCGTGTCCGTCCTATTCTACCGCTGCTGTTCTCTGTAGAGACCCGAGAATGAATCTGTCCCCGTTCGTTTGTCCGTCAAAGAATAACCATACATGCGCATACGAGGAGCCAGCATACGAGCAGTGGCACTGGCAGCGTGCACTGCGCATGGAGTTTGCGACGGCGCTTTGCTTGCAGAGTCTCTCAGAGATGGGAAAGCCGAAGGGCAGACAGCAGAAGTCGAAGAAGCTGCACGGCACCAAGGAGACGGCCGGCGCCTCCAGCGGCCAGTCGATCCCCTTCAACACTGGCAGAGGACAGCACATCCTCAAGAATCCCGGCATTGTCAACGCCATTGTCGACAAGGTGGGCAGTGGGCGGCAACTCGCACAGGGGCATGACTACCGTAATTGCTGTAATTCGCCGCCGAGGGTTTGTATGTATACATATGCACTGCGCACAGGCCTGCGCAGTCGCACCCCTTCACACCCTCGCACGTTTACATACCTACACAAACACTGACATGTTGGCATTAGGAACAATGGCTCATTTGTTTAAATATACTCGGGGACGGAGACTACTAGTAGGGGTTTGCGCCTTACGGTAGTTAACGAGACGTGGGTGGTGAGGCGCGACGTGGGCGCAGAGCGCGCTTCGTCCGACGGACACGGTGCTGGAGGTGGGTCCGGGGACGGGCAACCTGACGGTGCGTCTGCTGGCGAAGGCCAAGGAGGTGGTGGCCTGCGAGGTCGACTACCGCCTGGTGGCGGAGCTGCGGAAGCGCGTCCTCGACAGCCCCCTGCAGCGGAAGCTGCGCATCCTCCAGGGCGACGTCATCAAAGTGGACTGGCCCCCCTTCGACGTATGCGTCGCCAACTTGCCCTTTCAAATCTCCTCGCCGTTCGTCTTCAAGATGCTGCTGCACAGACCGCTCTGCAGGTCCGTCGCGTTACCATGAGCCCCCACCCCCACACGGCGAGCGAACAAGGGCCGGCGTCGTTTCAGGTACGCAGTGCTCATGTTCCAGAAGGAGTTCGCCGACCGATTGACGGCCAAGCCGGGCGACAAGGTCTACTGCCGGCTGAGCGTCAACACGCAGTTTCTCGCCAAGGTGCGTCGTTCGCAGCCGACTCGCCGCCAGTCTACGCTACACGCTGGACGGACTCTAGGTGGAGCACCTGATGAAGGTGAAGCGCGGCGAGTTCCGGCCTCCGCCCAAGGTCGACTCGGCCGTCGTCCGCATCGAGCCCAAGAATCCCCCTCCGCCCATTGACTACCAGGTGGCCTACCCACGGTAGCTCTAGCAGCGGCAGCAGCACTATGGGCGTAGTCTGTGCCTCGCAGGAGTGGGACGGCCTGTTGCGCGTCTGCTTCCACCGCAAGAACAAGACGCTCGCGGCCAACTTCCGCATGTCGTCCGTGACGGCCGCCCTAGAGCGCAACCACCGCGCGCTCTGTCGCGTCAGGGGCGTCGAGGTGGACGAGCCTCTCGACGTTGCCTCGAAGGCGCAGACGACGCTCGAGCAGGTCGGCTACGACAAGAAGCGTGCCAGGACCTTGGACGTCGACGACTTCCTTACGTCAGAGCAGCGCCAGCTCACACAGTCCGCGTGCCTCTGTGCCGATCGACACTTTTCAGTCTGCTTCTGGCGTTCAACAAACGGGGACTGCACTTCAGCTCCGTGATGCAGTGACGGCGATGAAGCAGCGGTTACTGTCGCGCGTTGGACATCAACAATTGCATTGAGATACGGTTGCTCGAACAACGTTGTGCCTTGTGACCTTGTCGCTCAGACTCTATGACTTCGTCAAGTTGTTTGATATCCTGGTGCATTGTTGTAGTGTTGTGCACATCCACTGTACATTCGTATGCGTTGTATTCGACGCTTTTAGTGGGACGCAAATCGTCTCGCGGTGTCGAAGTCGGCCATCATAATTTTAATCGGTGCGCAGTTGAAAGTCGGCGGGAAGTGGGGGCAGGATGAGCGTGGATGGTGGTGGTGCGGAAGGCGGCAGTGGACCGTCGTCGCTTGACGTAGACGGAGCGGAATCGTCCTCGCCGAACAAACGACCGCGACTCGACGCAGCCGGCCGAGATGCGGACTCGACGCCTTCGTCGGCTGTCGACGACGCGGCTTCATGGGTCGACGAGTCGGTTGGGGACGACGAAGGTGGGCGCCGACGCGACAACGACCGACAAATGGCTGCTGCATGGGACGCTGTTCAGGGACGCTAGACGAGGAGGAGTCGTTGGACCAATGCGAGTACGGCGAGGAGTTGGACGAGCTTCGCGAGGACCAGGACTTGCCGATAGAGGAGCTGATGAAGCGCTACGGCTGTCCTCCGCGCGGGGCCGTGGACGACGACTGCGGGGGTCCGTCGACGGCTGTGGAGGGGGACACGGCGGCTCCGACCACCTCGACGGCGAGTGGGACGGACAGCGGGGCGGGACAGCGAGACGAGGACGACGAAGACGACTCCAGCGGCAGCGCCGACTCCTCGCCCAGCAGACTGGACTGGCACGAGGCGCTCGTCAAGGGCCAGATCACGCAGGAGCAGCTCACGCGCCTCTATCAGTGAGTGAGCAACAAGCTAACATTGCAACTGCTGCGGGGCGCGAAGCTCCACGTACGCTTTGCTTTGCAGCGAGTACTTGGCGCACCGCTTTCAAGAAGCGGACGACGAGGACGACGACAACGAGTTCGTGCCCGTCGACCCTTGGCGCAAGCAGGTGCGCGTCGGGCCCGAGTACCAGATCGACGTGCCCGCAGCCCACCGCCTCGACGACCACACCGCCCACTGCTCCAATGGGCCCACGGAGCCGGCCGTCAGCGACGGCCAACAAGGCTACGATAGCGTCCGTTGGCGGCCGCCCGTCGACACGCCCACCCACGAAGAGGGTATGCTATTGTGAGGCTGCACTAGCGCAACTCAACCCGGAAGCGTCATCATCCGGTTCCAGTGCTGGCGTACCTTGCCTCTGCGCAGCGGTTACGCGCCGGATCAGGCGCCGTCGACGGATCCTGGCCTCCGTCCGCTCGCGCGCTTGCGCACTCGGACGCGGACGAAGAGGCGCTGGCGTTGTTGTTGGAGGTGCGTCTTCTCCTCTGTCTGCATTTGTGCGGGCTTGCTTGCTACGCGAGGCGAGTGCCGTTCAGCACGGCTTCGACGTCGACGCCGCCCTGAAGTCGCTCGCGACGGGGTCCTGCTCGACGGCGGCGAGTCGGCCCAGTCCTTGGACGGCCGAGCAGTGCGACCGCTTTGAGGAGGGCCTCAGGGAGCACGGCAAGCGCTTCGGCCTCATCCAGCGCCAGCTCGTCCGTCTGCGCGCGCGCTCGCGTGCGCCCTTGCCCTCACGCGTGCACTCCACCCGTCTTCCTTCAGCTGCCGGAGCGAACGCGAGCTGAATTGGTCAAGTTCTACTACACGTGGAAGAAAACCGAGCGGCGCGACGCGTTCATCGCGCGCGTCCGCGAGGAGAAGCGCCAACTGCAGGCCGCCATGCAGGCGCAGGCCGCGTCAGTCTGCCGCTCGCACTTGTTTGTAGGAACCCGCAGTGTAGTGCATTTCTACCCGCTATTGCAGCAGCGAGTACGACGCGCTCCTGCAAGTGGATCCGCAGCAGCAGCAACCCGAGCAGGCGTCCGCCGGCGTGGTGCAGGAGTCGGCGGCGGCGGCGGCGGCGACGCACCACGACCTCATCGACTTCGATCCCAAGCACGCCGTGGGACAGGCGCACCACTCGCACTTCGACGAGTGGAACGGCACCGTCGCGCCCGCACACCCGCCGCCGCAACTCGCCGCCGCCGCCGCCGCCTCGCCCCTCATGTCGCCGCCCACCGTCCTCCTCGACGACGCGCCCCGCGTCGGCACCGACTGAGCCCGGCGCGTGTCGACGCCTTCCGTAGGACATGTAGCGCCGACCGAGCACGCTCCTGACGGACGCACCGACCGACCCATCGGCGCTGCTGTCCGTGTCCTCCGCGACGCGCTCGGCGCCGCGGCCGCGCATAGAGAGAGAAAGTGGTCTCGCCTCGAAGCTGCCGCTGTTCTTTGGCGCCTCCCTCGACTCGGCGGTCGGTCTCCGAGTCGGGCGAGCGCTTTGTTGCTTACGTTGCAGTATACGGTACGTAGTGTGCGTGCGTCGTTCATTGTCTTTTCTCAGGAGTCGGCCGGCGTGCGTCGCGTGTACAGTCTGCGCGTTCGGAAAAGTCTCGGCTTTGCTGCAGCTAGCTCACCTGTCGACTGAGCACCAACGACAACACACAACGCAAAAATACTCGAGCCAGTCCTGTAAAATACTTTCGTTTGGTCGGCACATTCATTCGCCGAAGACCGTCTGCTTATTGTATTCGCTGTCGAAATTGTTGGCTGCGTCGCCGCAGCCGTCGGACGCCCACGCGCCTCGTTCTTCGCGTGACGTCGTCTCGTTTGCCCTCGGCGGAGGCGCATTCGACTGCGCGACAACTTCGGTTGTTGTCCATTGACGGCGCTTTCGACGGCCGCCGCGCAAAACAGGCAGCAGTTCCATTGAGTCATGATGGCCCGTGGCGAAATTTTGAGACTGGGCCTCGCGCTCTCATTGCTCGGTAGGCCGGCGCCGTTGGTGAGAGCGTCGCGAGAGCTGGCGTCTTCGCACGCTTCAGACTGCTCGGCCGCGGCTGTCGACAACGCGCGCTTCCTCAGACATCTGATCATCGAGTCGGAAGCGAACCTCGCGCTCAAGTCCAGACGCGGCCCGGCGCCCAGTTTGGTGACTGGCGACGGCGCCGCCGGAGAAGATCGCGAGTTTGGATCGACCGCGTTTGAGCCGGAAAGAAACAGAGCCTCTTTTGGTCGGTTCCTTGGAAGTTTCTTTTGTCTCAGTCACTGCGGTCACTGCGCCTCCCAGAGCATCTGAGCCGCGCGACGTTGGCCCGCGCGGCCTTCACGCCTCCCAGCGTGGCTGCCAGTCGCAGTCAGCTCGTCTCCGCTGCGATGGCCGGCGCTTCTCTGCGGGCCAAGTCTAGGTACGTCCCAGCTTCAGTTTCGCGCAGGTGAGGTGCACCTCTCAACAATCCCTATTCAGTGGAATTTCCGTGGGCGAGATGGAAATGGCGATGGTGGACGACGTGCTCTTCCGCAGAGGGGCCTCGTTGCCGTTCAACAACTGCCGGCCACGGAACGTGACCTGCGATCCCGAAAGCCGCTACCGGACGGCCGATGGCGTCTGCAACAATCTGAAGAACCCCCTGTTCGGCGCGTCCTTCGTCACTTACCAGAGACTGCTGACGCCTGTCTATGACGACGGTAGAGGGACGCTGCGTCAATGCGTCATGTCAACCCAACTGGCGTGACGACGACGGCGCTGCAGAGCTGGGCAGTCCACGAACGCGTTCCGTGGTCAGTGGCAAGACGCTCCCATCGCCCCGGGTCGTTAGCCTCAACGTCTACAAGGGCAGGTCGCGCAAGTCCGACAAGACACAGCTGCTCGTCCAGTGGGGACAATTCCTAGACCACGACATCACCCTGACGCCGCTCGCCTCGGGTACCAGAAAACAACAACAGACTGAGCATTGAGGGTGGTAGCGCCAACGAGTTGCAGCTGGCGGTGGCTATGGCGGCGTGTTTCCCTTGGACTGCAGCAACTGCAGGTCAAGGGAGCAGACCAGTCCGGACTGCTTTCCGATCGAGATCCCGCGGGCGGACCCAGTGTTCAAAGCCGGCACCTGCTTGCCGTTTACGAGGTCGCAAGCAGGCCAGCTTCGACTCGGTACTGAAATATCCTAGTGGGCACCTGTGGTGGTGGTGGTGGTGGTGGTGGTCGTCTAACGCCTGGTCCGGTCTGCACAGGCATGCGTCAGCAGCAGAACGACATCACCAGCTTCATTGACGCGTCCAACGTCTACGGCTCCGACGCGGCCACGGCCGAGCAGCTCAGAGAGAACACCGGAGGCCGGCTCAAGACGCAGTTCAACGGCCTGCTGCCCAAGGACGATTTCAATCCCGCGTGCAAGGTGCAGCGCGCACCCTAACGCGAGCTGGCTATGTTGCGAAGTGGTCTCCTTGCAGGTGTCCGGTACTCGACGTTGCTTCCGGGCGGGCGACGTGCGCAACAGCGAGCACCTGGGCCTGACGAGCATGCACACGATGTGGGCGCACGAGCACAACGAGATCGCCGACCGACTGGCCGTCGAGAACCGCCACTGGACGGACGAGATCCTGTACCAGGAGGCGCGCAAGATCGTCGGCGCCATGCACCAGCACATCACCTACAACGAGTTCCTGCCCGCGCTCATCGGCACGGACCTGATGAGGAAGTTCAAACTGACGCCCAAGGCTGCCGGCTTCGCCAGCGGAGTCTACGACGCCGACTGCGACGCGACCATTCTCAACGAATTCGCGGCTGCCGCCTACCGCATTGGGCACACGCTCGTCGACCACTCGTTTCGCATGGGCGCCGGCCGTCGCGACGAGCTCGTCAGCCTGGACGGCCGCTTCTTCGACCCGAACGTCTTGTACGACAACCCCAAGAGCAACTTCCGCAAGCTGATGGCCGGCATGCTCGTCGAGAAGAGTCAGGACTTCGACCGAAATTTCGACGACGTTCTGCGCCACCGGCTGTTCGCCGAGAACGGCACGTCGGGCGAAGGCCTGGACCTGTCGGCGCTGAACGTGCAGCGCGGCCGCGACCACGGCCTGCCCGGCTATCCCGAGTTTCGGCGCGCCTACGGCCTCTCGGTGCCGCGCTCCTTCCGCGACCTCGACGCGCTCATGGGCGCCGCGGCGGCGCGCGAGCTGGCCGACACCTACGAGGCTGTGGGCGACATCGACCTCTACTCGGGCCTGGTCGCCGAGATGCCCATGAGCGGCGCGGTCGTGGGCGAGCTGGCGGGACACATGATCGCCGATCAGTTCGGCAGGCTCAAGCGCTGCGACCGCTTCTACTACGAGGGCGACCAGGCGCCCAGCCAGTTCGACAGGCAGCAGCGCCTGCAGCAACTGAACGAAGTGCGCAAGGTCACACTGCAGAACTTCGTCTGCGGACACTTGAGAAAGGGACACTTCCGTGAGAGCGACAGCGTCGACATCAGGAAGCTGTGTCCAGAGAATGACGTGCCTCTGCCGAAGCGCAAGGCGGACACGTTCCGCTTTCGGCTGGGCCACTTCCGGTGAGCAGGCGGCGTTCTCCCAACGTCAACTACAGAAATTATGATGTGTCAATTGATTGCAGGTCGGATCTGCAAGCGTTCCGAAACGGGCCTTCGCCCGTGTTCGGCGCGTTGGACGCGTCGACGTGGCGCGAGAGCAGCGACGTGGCGCGATCCGCGCACCGTCGGCTGCGTCGCCCGAAGCGTCTCTCCATAGCGCCCTTTCCAGACGTCACGATGCCACCCAGGTGCGCGGACTTCATCCCGCTGCCCGCGATGTTCATCGACGAAGCCGACACCGCCTTCGACTGATCTGGACTTGGAAGCGCTTGGAGTCGACTTGAATCGATACATGGATCCTTCCTGTTGCGCACTGTGTGTCGTGCACGCGTGTAAATGCTCGCCCGTTGCTGATCCTCGCCATTGTGGGTCAAAAGACGGCGCCGTCGCGCCCGTTGTAAACTGTCGCCGTTTGCGGTCGGCGGCGACGCGACCCTGTCACGACCCCAAAACACAACCCTTCTTTTCCCTCTGCACACTCGAACGTCTGCCTGTGTTATACGTCCTTGAGAATGGCCGCTCTCAGCAGGGCAGTGTTAGCGCTAAGCGTCATCGCAACGGCCTGTGGCGATTTCGGACTGAAACGCAACGCTAAGTGAGAACACGGTTTGTGTCCTACACTCGTAGTTGTAAAATTCAGGGGAGAATACACGTGCGGCGGCAGCGACGACAAAGCCCGAAATAAGAGAGAGGGTAGGTACACGTAAAGGCCCTCGATTTGTACTGTAACTGTGCATTTTCGCTCGAGCAGCGCGCCGCCCGAAAAAGTGGCCTTTCCGTCACATTAGCTGGCGGCTTCAAGATCCGCACGGTCTATTCGCGAACGAGCGCGACAGCGCACAGGCAAGGCTGGTGTCAAACGACAGAGTTGCACCCGACAAGACACGTGGACGTCCGCTGAGCGCTTTAGACGGTTGCTGGCTCGAGCCTTTGAGGAGTGGTCGAAGGCGACGGCCGGCCGGGTCAAGTTCGCAGAGCTGACGACGACGGAGGACGCGCTGCCACACATCGGCGTGCTCTTCGGCCGCTACGAACACGGCGACCATCGCCCTTTCGACGGCAAAGGTCAGTGACGCGCACGCTGACAGTCTCAACTCGAAGGGGGGAGGAACACGCCCCGCCAAAGGCGACTCATGTCAGGCGGGGTCGTGGCGCACAGCAACTACCCGACGAGCGGGCGCGTCCACTTCGACGCTTCCGAGAAGTGGTCGATCTACGGCAGAGGCGACGGACTCGACTTCGCCTACGTGGGTGGACACTGGAAGGAGAGGAAGGGCGTCCGCGAGTCGTTGGAAGCGCGACGGTTGTGTGTGTTCGCCCTTTCCGGTGGCCCTGCACGAGATCGGCCACGCGCTGGGACTGACGCACTCGAGCAACGCCGACGCCGTCATGGCCGCCGTACTCGGCCCCGCCGTCCACAGGCGGCGGCGTCGACAACAACTCCTGCATGCCGACGACGTCGACAGAATACGACAGCTCTATAGACCGGCCGAAAAGAAACCGTTGTACTAGGGCGTCGTCGTACGCATAGATAGATGCTTTTAAGGACGGGAAACTGAAGTGTGCGCGACAACGAAAATTCAAGCAAAAATGCATATATACAAACTATAATGTTAGATAGTTGAACATTATGTTTCTTTGTCATGCGTGCAGAATTGCACTACCGCAGTTCGCATCATGTCTTTGCCAAGATACATGTCTGTACCATTTTTCTATTGTGTTCAAATTTAGATTGCCTTCTTGCTTCAAACAAGTCAACAGAATGAGAATTGAACTTTGGCTCAGACTGTCGCTGCAGCTGCAGCTCGCGCGGACAGCGGTCGGCATGCGCTGCTTCCACGGCAACGGCGCTCTTCGGGCGCGCGTGCACGCGCGTCTGCCACAGCGCGCCTGCGACTCCGTCGACGACGTCTGCTTCGTCAGTCGCCGACCGAGCGCCTCCCACCGCGCCGTCCTCGAGTTCGGCTGCTCCGACGCGTCGCTCTGCCCCGTCACCGACCGCTCGCCAACGGACGCGTCGACGGACGCCGCCGAGCGCTGGTGCTGCCGCGGAGACGGCTGCAACGACCCGGCCATCGCCCCACTGCCGCCGGCGAAGCAGCGCCTCGCCGTCTCTCCATTCGCCGAACAACACAGCCCCGTCGTCCAACGTCAGCAGAACACGACCAGCGGAAGAACGAAGCGAGCGACCGACGAGCACTACGACTGCAGACAACACGACGAACGCTGCCTTAACTGCGAATTTACCGTAAAATATCCATCGGAAGACATCCTTCCCATATTCGACTGCAATTCAGAATGTAAGTCGGATATGCACTTTCTTCCCACGGAAGAGTACAGTCTAACGTTTTGCTGCGCGACGAGCAGCACCAGAAGTGGTTGGACCAGCGTGGTCAAGCGGCAGTCAGACGACATGAAGAACTTCTGCTACAGCGACTACGACGCCAAGTCGAACGAGCTCTTCCCCGCGGATCAGCGTCGTCGTCGGCCGGTGCCGCAGAAGTGCGCGAGCGACGGCGACAGCTGCGTCACCGTCTACAAGAAGGGCAGCGCCGACGGCGTCATCGCCGCCTGCGAGTCGGACGCGGGCGCGCAGAAGCTGGTCAGCTTCACCTGCGCCGACGTCATCGCCATGACAAAGAAGCGGAAAAAGAGGGGCTCGAAACGCTGCGCTGCCTTCGAGGAGGGACCGGTGGTCGTGTGCTGCTGCGCCGCCGGCCCCGTCTGCAACGACTACTACGCCGACGAAAGAATGGACGCTCAGGCGCTCTTCGACCAGCTGACCCGACTGAGCCCGAGAATACTGCCACTCTGGCTGAGCACCGTGCGCGACGTCGTCTTTGTGCTCGGCATGGTGGGCTGCTTGGCAGGGGTGGCGTGCCTGAACTGCGTGCTGTATCGGACCCTGCCCCAAAGGCGGCGCGCGCGTGCTGCCGTTCCGGCCGTTGTGCCGTCGGCGTCCCCGGAGAGGCCGCCGCCAGCACCGTCATCGTCAGCTGCGGGAAAGCCTACCGTCGGAATGCCGAAGCCGCCAGCAGTGCGAGCGCCGTCAACGGCAGCCAAGAAGGGGCGCAAGACTGTCGCGACTGCGAGAAAGCGCCGAGGAGTTCCGCGAGCAGCCTTCGGCTCGGCTGGAGAGGGCCGCGAGCTGGCGTACATCGCCGAGCGCAGAGGAGCGGGCGGAGAGCGGCCGAACGTCGACGCGGAGGAGGAGGAGGAGGAGAAGAAGCGGCTCGGCCCGCTCGACGCCGCGTCGCTGTGGCCGTCGCGGCCGCCGCCCACGAAGCCGACTGTCGTCGACGAGAAGGCGGAGACGACGACCGAGTCCGAGTGGGAGACGGACACGGGAACAGCGACAGACGGAACGGCCACCGAGACGATGCAGTCGACGGCGACGACTCTTCCGTGCGGCGTCGACGGAGCGGCGAAGCCGTCGACGAAAGAGAAGTCCGCGCGCAAGTCAACCCAGAAGAAGGCCTGCAACGGCGGAGGCGCAGCGGCGGAGCCGACTCGCTGAATAGAAAATGACACCACTCTTACTCGCGCGACCGCAGAGCCGTATTGTCGATTTCTCTTACTCGTCACTCGTGGGTTGAGTTGGAAAGTTTGGTTTCTTAAATAGTGTGGCACTGTACCGTTGTTGCATGCACGTTGTATGTACAATAACATTACTCCTACTACTACAGCGGGGGCGAAACAGTACCATAACAAAACCGGTAGTAACTAAAAGGACTGAAAAAAGTGAGTGCGTGCGTGCAGCTCGCCTAACAATAAATGGAGCCGAGATTGTACACAGTACTACCGTAAACATGTGAATTAAAAAGACACATTAATTTACCTACGCCCACTACGCACTGCGCGCGCGCACTACGACTACGCTACGGTTCATTGAGATTGAGAACGATAGCCATGTTCAATGTACCTAGCTTGGTGACGCTTAAAAGGCACTTACCTGAAAGGCACGCACCTGGAAAGGCACGCACCCTAAAACATTTCGGTGCCGAAGCCTAAGCAAAAGCCTAAGCCTAAGCCTAGGCCTAGGCCTAAGCCTTAGGCTAAGCAAAAGCCTAAGCAAAAGCCTAAAGTATAGAATTAAACCCTCAGTGTACAAAGTTTGAAATTGCGCGTGCGTGCCTTTCAAGGTGCGTGCCTGTTGAGTTCGTCGTGCCTCATAGCTGACCTGCCAACTGCCCCTCCCCTGCCCCTGCCAGCTTCTTCTGCAATGCAAGGATGCAATGCAATGCAAACCTTGGGCGGTGCTATAACGAAGCCGTGGTGTAGTCGCGCATGTACCCTAGCACTGCCAACTCATCTCTACGGCTGCACGCGCCATTTACATTGCGAGCAAGTGAATAGCACTACGCCATTTGGCAACAAACAGTCATAAGGAATTCAAAATCAAAATTGTCTTGTCTTGCAAAATCTTTGATAATGAAAGAGTGGTTGGTCCTCCTGCTGGTGCTGCAGAAGCGGCCTGTAGTTGCGGCCGTTCGCTGCTTCGTCGGCTCGTCAGCGCTGTCGACGGCGTCCCCTACAGGCGTGCGGCTAGAAGCGTGCGACGCCGCCCACGATCGCTGCGTCGTCAGCCGGCCTGGGGCGTCTCCGGCCGTTGACGGGGCGCTGCCTGCCTTCGACTTTGGCTGCGGCGACGTCGACAGCTGTCTCGAGGAACCGTCGACGGCCGACGTCGATCGCCGGTGCTGCCTCGTCGACGGCTGCAACGACCCGCGCGTCTGGCTAACCCCCGCCGCAGTGCCGGCAGTCAATTCGACAGTCGAACCACCGGCGAAGCAGAAAAGAGAAAAACGAGCGGAAGATGAAAGCTACACTTGTTCGTCTTGCGGGAAACAAGTTTGCCAGTACAAGTCGTACTACAATATGTCGACACGAAGATTTCATAAGATGCGGAAAGAGTGCAACGGTTACAGATGCTACGCGACGCAAGACACCAAAATTGGAGCCACTTCAACCTCTTACAGTATGTTTTACTGCTGCGAATCAAAGTGTGAAAGAAAGGTGTGGATAGAAGTTCTGCATCGAAGGTTCAGTTTCTTGAAGGGGCACTGCTACAGCGACTTCAATACCACGGACAGCACTCTGTTTTCTCTGGAGCAGCGACGACACCGACCGCACCCGCAGAAGTGCAAACACGCTGGCGAGCAGTGCGTCACTCTGTACAAGAAAGACTCGGACGACGGCGTCGTCTCCGGCTGCGAGTCTGACAAGTTCTCAAAGTTGCATCTCCCCGACTTCTCGTGCGCCCAAGTCGTCAACAAGGCGGAAGAAGAGAGCTGGCGCGGCCTCAACGAATCCGCCCGCTGCGCGACCGTCGGCGACGGGCAGACTGCGGTGTGCTGCTGCAACGGCACCATCTGCAACGACCCCGTCGACAACGCCAACATGAACGTCGAGGCGCTGTTCGACCGACTGACGCTGACGACGACGACGTCAACGACCACAACGACTACGACTACGACGGCGCTAAGAACGTCGACAACGACGACGACAGACCCGACGACAACGACGACGACGGCCGTGACGACGACGACGACGATGACGGCGATGAGGAGCAGCACGACGACGCCGTCGGGCAAGATGGGGCAACTGGCGAACGCTGGACAAGACGACAACGGAGTTACCGACGCTTCCGACTGCCCTCGAACACATTCTGCCTGCTTCTGCTTCGTTGGCATCGTCCTCTTCTTCTCCGCGCTTTAAAGGCTGTGACGAATAGATTCGTGAGCATCTCTGCATCAACTCGTGCGTGATTCCGGACATACAGCTGATATCGAGAATAGTGAACAGATTCATTTTTGCGGAAAGCATCCACTCACTCGATTTATCTAACGGCTTTAAACTATTCGCCCGGCCGCCTCAGGCGACGCGACAACCGAAACACTTGGAACAATCGACACTCACGTTTAACGGTCTTCCCATCGGTCTCGGTCTCGGTCTTCCCATGTCAAACAGCAAAGGCCGAGTCCGAGACGGAGACGGAGACGGAGACCGACGATGTTGGGAACTTTGAACATTTGCTCCGGTCTTCATCAGTCTCGCGTAAAACGCGCGCGCTGAAAGACGTGCATTCAACCGAAGATCATTGAAAGCCCGGAGGCAACGCGTTGTCAATTTGGCATGGGTCAAAAAGAGCGAGAGCGAGACCGAGACCGAGACCGAAACCGAGACTGAGACCGATGGGAAGACCGTTAATTGTAAATCAGCCTTTACACGAACAATCTCTTTGACGTTACAGTACTTGATTTTTAATGCTTTGACAATTCACGCTACGACGCAGTGTACCGAAATCAGGGCCCTCCAGTATCAGCCCTCCATGACAATCGCGCTGTGCTAGTAATGCAGGATCGTTCACAACTTGTTTTCGTCGACATCCGTTACGTTGTTCTCTTTTTGCATTAAACGCAACGTGATGTGATTCGGAGCTATACTATCTACAAAATATCACTATTGTAGTCAATCGTCCCAGACGCCAAATATCGTTGTTGAGAGCGTAGTGGCGGCTCAGTGGTAAGGCATCGTGCTCGGCGCGCTCGTGGTCGGGGGTTCAGCTCCCTTCCACCGAGGTCACTGAGTCACTAATCCCCTTGGGCAAGGGATGAATCGCTCTCATTGCCTCAGTGTAGGGCGGCTCCTGGCCTTCGGCCCGAAATCCGTGCCAGCTGGCGGCTCACCTTCCCTCGCGGGAGAAGAACGTCTGTGATACTGACCCGCCCGATCTTCGTGATTGTTTACGGCCTTGTGCTTGCTGTGTGGTGGTGTCAAAAATAAAATAAAGTTAAAAAAAGACAGCTTGCAAGAAAAGCCGCAACCCGCAAGTCACACGCTCCCAGCGACACTCACAGTGAGACTCACACTCGCAGCCACTCACAATGACCGATGTCGTAGCATAAGCAAGAGAATAGCTTGAATAATAAATAGGGGCAAGTCGGCAAACGAGTCGGGTGGCCTGTACATACATGTACATGGAGTACGTACGTATGTACATCGTACAGCAGTTCTACAAACAAGCCCGCGTGAACTCGAGTCTCAAAAGGTTGCTCCTCGTTGCAAATTTGAAGCTCATAAATATTCTCTTTTCAACGGTTAGTGCATGCTTCTCGCGTCATGACAATCTACTATGGGGGCGTCACTGCTGTATGCATGTAATAACTAGTCTTGTAGAGTATTGCACCAATTATGGGAAACAACTCGTCGAAGTCGGAAGAGTGCGGAACAGCAGATGCCGACAAGGGCGATTCAGTAGAAGTCGGCGCTGAGGCGGTTGATTCTGAGCCGCGGCCCGCTGACGACGCGCCCCTGCCGCATCGGCCACTCGACCAGCGCCCCGTCCTCGACCCGACGTACGGCGCCGTTGGCGGCGACGAGCAACGGAACTGGGACGGCAAGGCGGTCGAAGAAAGGCCCGCCTACTTCAAGCATCCCCCTGAGACCTGGGCCTACAAACCTCCGGCCGCAGCGTCGGCTTTCGACGTCGCCTGGCCGCCGTTGTCGGGAGGCGGTGGCGCGCTCGACTTCAAGTTCGACTGCCAACTGGCGCACGGCTCGCCGACGGCCGCCATCAGCCGGTTCAAAAACGTCAGAGAGCTGTACGAGATGATCTCCGCCAAACTGTCGCCTGCCGTTCAAGCAGACGACGTTCGTTCCGCTCGCTCGACCGCGCCGCTTAGCATCTAGTACCTGTTCCAGATTCTCTTCTGCACCAAGAACAGTCCGCGACTGGAAATGGACAAGCTGGTGAGCGGAACGCTCGACAGGGACGACATGATTTTCGCCCACACGAAAGGTGGCACGCACGCGCGGTGAGGGTGGAGGCTGGAGGGAGAGCGCAGCGGCGTTCAGGGAGACGCAAGGAGTGCAGGGTCGTCAAGACGCAGCCCTGCTTCGGGGTGACGATCACGGACAACGGCGCCGGCAAGTGCTTCGTCAAGCACATACGCAAAGGGTCCCTCTGCGACTCCCTCGCGCCGGCCGTCCAAGTCGGCGACCACATCGAACAGATCGTCCGAGACGCCATTGTCCGCGACTCCGAATGAGCCGACGCGTCAACGACCGTTTAGAACGGAGAAAGCGTGGTCGGCAGGCGCCACGTTGAAGTCGCCGGACGGCTCCGAGCTGTGCGAATCGGAGAAACGGTCTCAATGCGCCTGGTCGAGCCGCTGCAGTCTTCATTCAGTCAGCCGATCCCAACTGTACAACTGTACAGCCAATAAAGAACTGCACTACCGACGTTTTAGACAAAGTGGCGGTGCCGCAACGTCGCCGACGTAACAATTCCACGCGATCGCGCCCGTCGACCGCGGCTGTCGACGACGGATTCGCGACGGTGCGCTTCAGCCACGACGGCCACTCGGTTGTGGTCCAAGAGAAGGTCGCCTTGCCCGCGGCCCGCGTTGCGCAGCTGTCGTCCTAACCAAATCATCGCCCGTTGCAGCCCGACGCGGCGCTGGTGGCCAAGCTGAACGCGCACATGGAGGAGTACCTGGGAGTGTCGGACGATGACCTCGGTAGGAGCCTGGGGCCGCGACTCAGATCGCGTCGATCGATTGAAGTTCCGTGTCGATCGTTAAGCGCTGCGCCTGGTCGAGCTGTCGGCGGAGCTGCGCAACTCGTTCGAGCTCATCTCCGTGCTCGCCCAGTCGGAACTCGCGCCACTCGGCCTGCCCGACGAGATGGTCATCGACATGTGGGGCACCATCACCGACAGCCGCTCCAATGCTCCCACCCGGCCAAGCTAGAAGTCCACATGCTCTTCTCTCTTTGGTCGATGCCCTGACTAACTTGACGGACGTCTGCCAAGCTATTGATTCCTGCGTGCTGCGCGTACCGTGCCCATGTGAACCGCAAACGTGAGCAAATCAAGCATTAGGCACTGAGACGCACGTACGAGTGATATGCATACGCTGAGAAGAAAAAACTACCCATCGACAGATAGAAACTCAATGTGTAACGTTGTGAATTTACCGATAAAAATTACTGTATATCTTTCTGCTGTGGCTAAAATTTGTATAGATACAGTATGCGCTTTACAGTGTCTGTGTATGAAACAAAACGTTGTGAATTTGCATACAATATTTGCGTGCTAGCGTTTGCTTTTAATTTTTGATTTCGAAATTTTAAATTGCATTGAACCGTCTGTGGGTGTTTTTTAACTGTACAAGTCGTAGCAATTAAAAGGAAAAGCATGGCGACTACGGTTATCGAGATCGTTGAGGAGTAGGATGAGTCTCTGCCGAGTCGGTAGGTGTAGCTAGATGCTGCGGCCGCGTCACTCGTCCCCCAGTGGGCCAGTCCTATCAGTGCAACGTGCTGTGGGCGCTGGCTTTGCTGCGGCTGGCGCGAGCGAGCGCCAGTCGACGCTACGAGGCGTGCGCGCTGGCGCTGCTGCGGCGGACGCACGACGCGTTCGTGCGAGACGTCGACTGCCGCGCCACGCGCGAGAACTACGTGCTCGTCGAGAGGCTCCGGTTCGGAGGCCCCCGCGCGCGCGCGCGCCCCCTTCTCCTCGCGCACACACCGTGCCCGCGTGTGTCCGTTCAGCACGTTCCAACTGCGCCACTACCTGAGCGTCGACTCGAACGTCGCCTCGGCCAGTCGCGGCCGGCGCAGTCGACTGCAGACGGTCACGGACCAGGCGGACGTCTTCCTCGGCTTCGGCGTCTTCCATGCCGGCTGCGCCGCCACCGTACGTCCCCCCCCCCTCTCTCTCCCTCTAGTATGGTACTGTGCCGGGCGAGAGAAGTGCGCCCGCCTCTCAGAACGCCGGCGTCAAATTGGGGCGGGCGCTGGATGCGCTGCGAGACGTGGTGCCGCCACTGTGCCGTTGGTTCTGCGACGACGACAGCGCCTGGTTCCTGGCGCACACGCTGCTGGGGGCGCGCCTCAGCGCCGACGACGGCCTCCTGCTGCCCGTGCAGAGGAAGGCGCTGGCCGTCGTCGCCGCCATCAGGCCCGAGCTCGACCGACGCTCGCCCTTCTTCTGGGGTAATTGGTGGTTAGAAGCGTAGAATACGGTGTTTGCGCTATTCGGAGAGTACGGTGTGTCGGTCGCTGGCGCGTTCTCTTCGCGTCGGAGAGTCAGTCGAAAGGTTTGCGTTAGAGTTTCGTCGGAGTTTCTTGCACAACACACGCACATCGTACAGGCGGGCACGAACGGCCGCTCACTGCGGTGAGCGGCAGACGGTTTTCGTAAACTGCGACGTTGCCGTAGGCAGATACCGTCCGCGGACGGGGAAGCAGGAACGAGGGGTAGCCGCTTGCCTCTCGTCCACGAGCGTCAGACACGCCGAACACGAAAATCGTCCCTTCGAAAAGTCGCGACGCGGTCGCGCATCGGGTGTTGCCCGCGAGCTCGCAGGTTGTCGACGGCGACTCCTGCTTGCGTCAACCGAGAACAGTTGACAGAGAAGCGCGTCCAGTTCGAGCAGTGTCCCAGGAATGGCGGCTGAAGGCGAAAACCACAGCGGGCCCACCTTCGGCATCGAATCCGACGAAATTGGCAAGGCGACGGTCCGGATCGACGGCATTCAGTTCACACTGAGCGAGTACTTTCGACAGGCATACTGCGTCGTGAAGCAGTACGAGGTCCTCACTGACGACGTCGTCAGCGGTTGTCCCAACGTACAAGGCGAGATCGCGCTCCGTCTTGAACGTGTCGCAACGGACAAATTCATTCTGGAGGGCCTGCTGGCGCGTCAGCCAGAGTCGACGCTGTCGATTGTCTTGCCGTGCGACATCGACCTCTTCGAGAGGTGTGCGGCCAAGGTCGTGTATGAAGAACGCATTGCGCAGAAGGGTGGGAAATTTCCACTACCGTCGCTGGGAGCGCTGCAAGAATCTGTTCGCGACTACAACAGAGCGTTTCGAGTGAAAACGCTGCGATACAGTATCGACGCAAATCCGGCTCACTTTGAATGTCAGTTACACGAAGCGAGAGTGAGGGCCACCGACAGAAACACGCAGCCAAAATATCCGAGAAAACCTAAGCGTACGCTAGTTGACTTCGGCGGGCTGTCGGAAGACGAGCGCGACGCGCTCCACCGGTACGAGCAGGCCGGGCGTGACGACGACGATAGCGGCGACGAGAGCGACGCCGATTACGACGACGCCGAAGTCGACATCCCCGGCTTGCGTTTGCCGGGCGACTTCAATGCAAACGAAGCCGCAGTGTACCGAAAGGCCGAACGGCACGCAGCGCACTTGGAGGCGGAGAAGTTGCGCACCATGTTCGCCGCGGCGAGCACCAGCTTGGTGAGCCAAGCGCGCACGGTTCAGTCAGCCGAAACTGAACGCGAGAACGCTGAGAGCCGTTGCGCCGAGCTTGAAGAACGCCTGCGCGAGGCCGAGCAGCAACTTGAACAGAAGGATCGTTCTCTCGCCGACTGGGAGAGACGGGTGAAGACTGGGCGATTCCTGCCGCAGCGACAGCCGTCGCCGCCGCCACAGGCAGTACCGCCAGTAACGCTGGCAGGCCGACACAAGCGCGTGCAGTGGACGACGCCAGAACAGACTCAGTCGACAACCGAGTTCGTTGCTCTGCCGCAGTCCGCTCCACAGTCAGGGGCGTCGCTAAACAGTAGCGCAGGTCCCTCAACTGACTTAGAACAGCAGTTGCAGCGGACGTTGACCATGATACAACAGCAACGAATGGGGCAGAGCGGCAGCAGCGCAGAGGGCGTCGACACGAACTGGGCCCTACCAACGAGCGCGTGGTTTACCCAAAACCCGGCTCCAGCCGTAGCCGCCGGCCCGACGGTTGACCTGCAAACACTGCCAGCGGATCCAGAAAAACACTCGGCACACTATCGCGAGATCGAGGCGTCCGTCGTCACAGCAGCCGCGGCGCAGGCGGCCGACTACTCGATCGCTATGCCCGACGGCAGCTACGTGAACAGGCGCGGGCACACGTACGCGCAGGTGATCTTCTCACTGCGCCAACGCACACCGCTCGGTCTGCCAACCAAGAACAAGAACCAGACGAACTTTTTAAACTTGGTGTGGCGGCCGAGTTCACTCCATAAAGAAGTGTCGAAAGCAGAGCGAAATTATGAAATCTATGAAGCGCTGTTCGTCACCGAGACCACCCAGTATCTGAGCACGTATCGCGAAAGCATGGGCTTCTTCCCAGAAGAGGGGTACACGTGTGCCAGTAAGCCACCAAAGCCCGAAGTCTACTCAATGGCAAATCCGTTGAATATGACACCAGAGGGATTCGCGGCATTCGTGGACACATTCAAATATTGGCTTCTGGATCAGAACACGCCCCCCAAGCAGTGGATTCATCAGTTTTTCCGCTTTCTCGACGTTGAGACCCGAATCCACTTCCGAGAGACGCAGCAACAGTTTGTGACCTGCACGCTCGAGGCGCTGATCTATCATCACGCCATGTCACTCATCGACAAGGTCAGCGTCGACGATAAACAACACGAACTGCATTTCCTGCAATACGACGCGTCGACAATGAGTATCGCAGAAATTGCGAACAAGATCCGAAAGGCACACGTGTACACCACACCAGGCGCATCGCACACTCGACCCATGCAAGTCATGATGGGCAACGAGTTCGCGCAGGCGTTGCCGCCTCGCATGCGTAGCCACGTGCTCAAGCACTCCAGCGACGTCACGCTAGACGCGTACGCGAAAGCAGCGTACACATACGAGCATCACCAGCGAATACACGACAATTCCTGGAAGACGACGCAGCCTGCGGGCGGAGCAAACACGAACGACTTCAGAGATGGCCGACGCGGGCACCGCGGCCGTGGTGGTGGTCACCGCGGCATGCGTCGAGACGACCGACAGCAGCAACAGCACGTAGTGTTCAGCACAGTACCAGAAATGCCCCAGAACGCTGTCAGTGTACCGCTACCGAACACGGAAATGGCCATGCAGGGCAGTGCGCCCCCATACAGAGGCCGCGGCTCGGAGCACAGCCGACCGTTCAGAGGCGGCCGTTTCAATCCGCGCGGAATGGGGACGCAACGGCCACCCCCACCGTTCGATCCGGCCATCGACAGATGCTTTGCATGTAACCAGAGCGGCCACAAACAACGCGATCCCCGCTGCCCAATGTACGCGACAAACCCAAGGGCGGGCGGCGCTCGAGGGCAATTTGGGAGCCGCGGTCGAGGCGCTTCGGCAGTTCAGCCGCACCAGATGAATCAGTGGTCGTGGCGGCCAGCGGACGAAGAATACGAGGACAGCAGCCTACAGTCGCCTGAAGCACAGGAGGGCGACGACATCAACACAGGGGGCGTGTCCATGATCCAACCCGACACCATGTCTACCTGCGGGACTGACGACGCCGGTTCGGCGGTCGGGTTCGGTGGCAGTGACGCTGTCAGCATCGAAGCGGAACGACGCGAAGTGATAGAAGCCGCTGCCGAAGAGTCGAAACAATCGGCTCCCGTCACACCTGTAGAGCACGAGACGGCAAGCGCACGCAGAACGACAGACCAAGCAAGCGACGACGGTGGACTCATAGGCCCAACGCCGCACATTCCCTTGCTGATCGGCGGCGTTCCGCTAGTCGGCTTGCTTGACACCGGGTCGGTGATATCGGTGATCAGAGCTGAACAGCTGGATACGGTATTCAAGAGTGTCGACAAAAAGAAAGCTCTACAGATGATCGGCCAAATCGAAACTGCAACCGATGCAAACTTCCACTCGGTCTTGCAACACCCATTTCAACTAAGGCGCAAGGTAAAGGTGGAAGTGCAGCTAGGAAACAAGAAGCGAATTTGCGAGCTTTTTATTGACGACACCAATAGAACGGCTCTCCCGCTCGTCATCGGGACGAATGTTCTGTCAGCGTTCGACTGTTACGTCACGTTTCAGAACAGCGACTATTACTGGAAGTTCTCGACAAAAGGACTGCAAGAGCCACGCGTCATCGAAAAGTTCAAAGAACGGCAAATGCGCGCCAGAATGAAGTTAGAAGAACGGCAACTGGCAAAACAAGGTGTCATTGCCCAGAATCGGCGCGACGCGACGCAGTCACAGACGGTTGCCAGCGACATGAGGCACGGCGACACGAAAGCAACCGTGGGCCTCATTCAAATGCACATCCAGAGACTGGAAGACGAAATTCACGACACCAATTTCGACATGCGCATACAGTACTACCCGGTCAGCCCAACAAAGACGACCTACATTCCACCGGCGTCGACAAAACACGTACAAGTGCGGGTCCCAGAGCGGTTGAAAGACCGGGACCTCTTTGTTGACGGTCGCGGCCGGCGTGGAGACGAAGTGGCGATCACCGAATCCATCGTCCACGCCGATGCCGACGGAGTCGCGCACATTCCAGTCGAGAACTGGACGCGACTGCCGATGAAGCTGCCAAGGGGTCAGCGCATCACATACGTGTCTGAATTCACGAGCGGCGCATGGAAGACGGTCGACAGTCGGAACGCACAGCGCTCGACTCACAGAGAGCCAGAGCCTACGGTTGCGATGATCACGTACGACACTCCAGAGGCGAATGCGGAGCATTGCCACCAAGTCGAGGCAGCCCTACAGGTCGGAGACGCTGCAACGGACCGAGGTCGACAGGCCTGTCTCGACGTGGTGCGGCGGAATCACGACGTGTTTGCAGTGTCGACGAAGGAAATCGGAGAGCTGAAAGGGTACGAATTCGAAATTGAGTTAAAAGACGAGAATAAAGTCGTCAAGCTGCCGCAGCGACCCATACCATTGGCGAAGAAGCAGCGGGTTCTGCAAGCACTACAAGAACAGCTCGACGCCGGCATCATTCGGGAATGCACAGGCGGAAGTCCATTCGCGTCACCGCTGGTGATTGTCGAGAAGAAAGTGGTGGACGCGAACGCAGAGCCACCGCTGCCACGCCTATGCGTCGACTACCGTCTCCTGAACGACAACACAGTGAAATGGGCGCAGCCGATTCCGCGCATAGACACGATCATCGAAGAGCTCGCACAGTGCCGGCCAGTGTACTTCTCGAGCCTGGACTTGGTCCACGGCTTCCACCAGTACGTCATGTCGGAGTCAGCTGCAAAGAAGGCCGCATTTGTCACGAACAACAAACAATACACCTACAACCGACTCTCGATGGGTCTTTGCAACGCACCAGTGGCAATGAGCGCGGCCATGACGCAGATCCTGTCCGGCATTGACGACAGGCGGATCGCAATCTATATCGACGACATTTTGATTGTGGCTGAAACAGAAGATCTGCACAACGAGCTGCTGGAGAAGGTCTTGTGCCGGTTGCGAGAACACGGCGTCAGGGTCAAACCACAGAAGTGCAACCTCTTTCGACGATCCGTCGGCTATCTGGGGTTCGTCCTCAGTGCAGACGGCCTGGCGCCCGACGAGACGAAAGTCGACAAGGTCCGAAATTGGCGACCGCCTAAAAGCACGGCGGAAGTGGCGTCGTTCAACGGGCTCGCGAGCTACTACCGGCGCTTTATCAAGAACTACGCGCAGGTAATGGCGCCAATTCTGAAACTGACCAGAAAAGGAGTGCCGTTTGAGTGGGACGACAGCTGTCAGACGGCGTTCGACACGGTGAAGAAGCGGCTCAGCGAAGCGCCGGTCTTGTCGTTCCCACGACTCAACGAACCATTTGTTGTCGTCACCGATGCGTCCGACGTGGCACTCGGAGCTGTCCTCATGCAGCCGAAAGAAGGAGTCGACTTGAATGACCCGAACACCATCAAGCGACTTGACACTGACGACTTTTACACAGTCGCCTTTGCCAGTCGAGGACTCCGAGACACTGAAACTCGCTACGCCGCAACGAATAAAGAAGCATTAGCTGCCGTGTGGGCGTTCGAGCACTGGAACCACTTGCTGTACGCGCAGGAGGTCCATCTCGTCACCGACTGTGTCGCCTTACGCACATTGATGACGAAGTCGGCGATGACAAAAGGTCAGCTCAGTCGCTGGAGTCTTTCCCTGCAGGCCGTCATGCCGAAGATCCACTATCGGCCGGGAAAGGTCAATGTTGTCGCAGACGCGCTGTCGCGGCGACCGCCGACAGAAGACGAGCAGCGCGAGGTGTCGGAAACTCCAGAGCTGATTGAACGCTACTTGGCAGCTATTCAAAAGGTCACGCAAGTAACACAAGACACGCGCATCGGAAAGCAGAAAATCGCGCCGAAGCAACTGCAGACAGTCGACGAGATCGCGGCTGTCGACTTTTTGAATACCGCCCAAGAGCACCACTCCAAGACGGAGCCCAGCCCGGCCCATTATCACAAGCTGCGCAAACTCTCGAAATCGAAGCGCACAATCCTGGAATTAGCGCAGGAAGACACGGAAACGGAGAATAGCGCGCAAAACAAGAGCAATTTTGCAGTTCGAACGGCTTGCTTCGTCTGCGCGGCGGGCGTGGCACGCAAGGAAGCGCACCCGGTTGGCAGCAGAGTGCAAAACATGACGTCACGACTCCCGGGAGCACGCCCTGGAAGAGTGCCAACGAACAGTTCTCGCCAGACAGCTGGCAGACACAAAGAAACACACCGAATTGGTAACCGTGTGACTGCCTACTCGTCGGAAACGGTGACCCCCGACCTCCGTTGCGCGACGCCCGGTCAGGAGGGACCAGTCGAGTCTGTAGGAGACGTGCAGTCAGCACAGAGAAAAGATACGTTGGCACGTGACCTCATCGGCTTCCTCACGAAGTCGCAGCTGCCCAAGGAACACGAGCCGTCGGCGAAAGAGCGCTCCGAGCTTGTGCTGCAATGGTACCCGTGTTTTGTCGCGTTCGACAATATTTTGTACTATATTGGCTATGATGTTGCCGAACCGCGACTGTACTGCCCGACAGAAGAACGAAAGAATATTTTCCAGTGCTACCACGAGAGCAATCTAGCGTGTCACGCGTCGGTTCGCGTCACGCTGTCGCGCATCCGACAGAAATACTGGTGGCCGACTATGCGCCAGGATATTTTTCGACTTTGCGAGCAGTGCACAATTTGCGCGAAAATTCGGGGCCAGCACGCAACAGGGCGTAATCCCGCATTGAACATCCCGTACGAAAACCAGCCGATGGCTGACCTGAGCTTAGACCTCCACGATCTCGGTGTGCGCGCGCTAGACGGCAGCAAAGTCCTCCTGACGGCGATCGACTCGTGCACCCGTTACGTCTGGGCGATCCCACTCGAGAACACGAAGGCGCCAACTGTTGCTCGAGCCCTTTTCGAGCGCATTTTCGCAGGGTTCGGCCCTCCAAAAGTCTGCCATTACGACAACGGGCCGCAGTTCACCGCAGCCGTTATGAAGGAGCTGAGCGCGCTGTTCAACATCAAGCAGAAGTTCACCGTCCCGTATAGCCCCCAAGCGAACGGCTTCATCGAGTCGGCGCACAAGCGCATCGACGCCGCACTGAAGGCCATTGTCTCTGAACGCGTGCAAGATTGGCCGAAGCTGCTGCAGGCAGCCGTCTTCTCGATCAATACCAGCCCGTCGACGGCGGTCTCGGGCAAGTACGGCGAGTACACCCCGTTCTTCCTCATGTTCGGTCGGCATCCGAACTGCGTCTCAGCGTCCGTACTTGCTCGTGCGCCCAATTTGACGAGGCTCGTGTCGACAGACCAGTATGTCGAGGAGCTGGTAGCAGCTTTCCACTTTGCCCATCAGGCGGCCAAGCTGAATAGCGACGAGAATAAGCGGCTCGCAAACGCGCGCATAGTGAAGGACAAGTCACTCGTCACCTACTCCGTTGGTGACATCGTCTGGTGCAAGTCGCCCAACTTGAGATTCGCGCGACAGCGAAAATTAGTCCCGCACTGGCGCGGCCCTGCAAAAATCGAGTCGGTGCTGGGCAACACGGCCGTTGTGTCCTGGCTTGACGAGCCTAAACGGAGGAAGACGCGCATTAACTTCCGAAATCTGAGCCGAGCGTCAAAAACTTACTGTGAATTCCTGCACAAGAACCGCATGCACTTGCAGGACTTGACGAAGACGCCGGGAAGGGACGGCACAGAAGAGGAGCTCGACTACGACGAGACGGGCCTGGACGCGCCGCCGACCACCCCCAATGCCGACGGCGCGGCGTCTGCGGACGAGAGCGACGACATGCCGCTTGGGGCCAACGCCGTCAGCCCCACGGACTCTCCGCGGGAGTCGGGTCCCAGACGAGCCCAGAACAAGGTTGCGTCGAGCACGCGCCCGACGGTTGGGTCGGCCAAAGTCGAAACAGTCGCCTGCGTTCAGCCGCAGGGACGCGCCTTCGAGGAGGGCTGGCTTGTTCGCCACCTCACGGCCGCCGACTGGTTTCAAGTGAACGACGAGAACGTTCACTGCTGCGCGCCCAACATCCAACAAGAATACCTCCGCCGGAAGGCGGCGCTGAAGAAGGACGCCGCTGGGCCACCGGCACAGTGGGTGCCGACGAATCGCCAGAAGCCCGAGTCGTCGCCTGGAGGAGGCGACGGCCACGCGAAGACGACCGGCGAGAAGACCGATCCTCCGGCGCCGACAGACAAGGTGGTGGGCGTGTCGACGAAGGGCGCTCCATCGGCCGGCGCCCTGGCGAGCGCGACGACACAGACCGCGCGGGCGGTGATCTCACCGCCAAATCGCGGACGAACGGTCGTCAGTCGGGAGGCCGCCAAAGTCGACTCGCTGAGTCGCATCGGTCGCGGCCGAGACACCATTAGCCCGCTGGGCCCTACCGACTGCGGTCGGCGTAGACGAGACGAGACGCCCGACAAGGACAAAACGCGCGGCCGCCACAGCCGACACGGGCGCGTCTCTCGCAGCCGACGGCGCCGACGCAGTTCGTCCAGCAGCAGCAGTAGCACCAGCAGCAGCAGCAGTCCTAAACGCCGCAACCGGCGTCACTCCAAGCCAACGGAGCGGCGCCCGCAACCGACCAGTCGCCCGCCGTCGCGGGTCCAGGCGCGCGACTTCTCCAGTCGGTTCGAGCCTCGCTACACGTCGACACCGCACGGCGCCGCTCTCCCGCACGCCACTGCGGGCCACGCCAAGTTCATACCGCAGAAGCCGGCCGTCTTGACGGCAGCGACGACACACGCGCAGTTCGGCGCGAGCGAGCTGGCGAATCGGATGCGCCGCGCGGCGGCGACGGCGATCCACGCGCGCCAGACGCTGAACCAGGCGGGAGATCATCCGGCCGAATTCATCAATCCAACGTCGCAGCTGTGGGTCCGGAACTATGGTGGCTTCCTCAGCCCGCTCGCCATCACCAGCCCGCTGCGCAGCGGTTTCGTGGACGACTCTCCGGCCGAGGCGACCTTCGACGGCCGAAGCCCCTTCGTCGTCCCCACCGGCCCGCCTCGCGCCTCAGCACGTCGACCACCGCCTCGCCGCCCCATCGCTTCCCGACTCGACTTTCAACCCGTTTGAAATTTGGATCCCCGCCACCGTATCTTCTCGCATTTGCATGTCGCTTTTCGTGATACCGGTGCACTCCCTGCGCTCCGTGCACCCGTTCACTGCTGGCGCGGTTGCGCATGTTGCCTTCGATTCAGTTGCCTCCCTGCGCGCTCTCTTGGCCCCTTCCTCTCTTGAGTGCGCGTGGGGTGAGATGTTAGACGGCAGCGAGGGCGCCTCCCTAGGGGAGTGCCGTCCTGGAGTAGGCGCGTGGGGTAATTGGTGGTTAGAAGCGTAGAATACGGTGTTTGCGCTATTCGGAGAGTACGGTGTGTCGGTCGCTGGCGCGTTCTCTTCGCGTCGGAGAGTCAGTCGAAAGGTTTGCGTTAGAGTTTCGTCGGAGTTTCTTGCACAACACACGCACATCGTACAGGCGGGCACGAACGGCCGCTCACTGCGGTGAGCGGCAGACGGTTTTCGTAAACTGCGACGTTGCCGTAGGCAGATACCGTCCGCGGACGGGGAAGCAGGAGCGAGGGGTAGCCGCTTGCCTCTCGTCCACTTCGAGACCGACTGCGCGAACGCGTCGGTTGGTCGGATCGGTTGGTGGTCGCGGTCGGTCGGTCATGTCGGATCGGTTGGTGATGGCCAAGTCATGCAGCTCAACGTTCCAGCGCTCGGTGACCCATCGTTCCGATCGCTTCAGCTTCTGAGCCTCCCATTTTCTGGTGATGAACTGTGCACCTGCGTCGCGTGCCATTCGAAAAGTGACTGCAGCCGCTTCATCGACGAAACGCACTCAGTCAGTGTCGTTGACCTTTTGTAAGTGCTGCACGGTCCTCGCCACTCGCTCAAAATTGTTTACCATTCAACGAGAAATTGTTGCGATAAAACACGCAGTAATATTTTTTTCACTGTACCTTAGGTGATTGCTCATATTTCGATGGTCGGTTGTTCGATTTGCCTAAAATTTAATTTGGTCCCGTATTTTTGCTTGGCCTACATCGGTTATGTTGAATTTCAGCTAAATCCGCCCTTTCCGGACTTTCCCCAATGCTTCGCGTTGTCTACGTCCCTTGGGATGTGTTGGGATTGGCCAAATAGAACCGAACCGAACCAGTATTTCCCTAGGGGGGTGCATATAATTTTGATACACCCTGTACATACCATCACTCGTACACAGTACTACCGTAAACATGTGAATTAAAAAGACACATTAATTTACCTACGCCCACTAGGCGCACTACGCGCGCGCACCGCGACGGTTTATTGAGATTGAGAACGATAGCATGTTCAATGTACCTAGCTTGTGGTGGAGTTCGTCGTGCCTCATACAATGTAGCTACCCTGCCCCTCCCCTGCCCCTGCCAGCTTCTTCTGCAACGCAAGGATGCAATGCAATGCAAGGCAAACCTTGGGCGGTGCTATAACGAAGCCGTGGTGTAGTCGCGCATGTACCCTAGCACGGCCAACTCATTCTAGTGCTGCACGCGCCATTTACGTTGCGAGCAAGTGTATAGCACTACGCCATTTGGCAACAAACAGTCATAAGGAATTCAAAATCAAAATTTCCTTGTCTTGCAAAATCTTTGTTGTTGACAATGAAAGAGTGGTTGGTCCTCCTGCTGGCGCTGCAGAAGCGGCCTGGCGTTGCGGCCGTTCGCTGCTTCGTCGGCTCGTCAGCGCTGTCGACGGCGTCCCCTACAGGCGTGCGGCTAGAAGCGTGCGACGCCGCCCACGATCGCTGCGTCGTCAGCCGGCCTGGGGCGTCTCCGGCCGTTGACGGGGCGCTGCCTGCCTTCGACTTTGGCTGCGGCGACGTCGACAGCTGTCCCGAGGAACCGTCGACGGCCGACGCCGATCGCGGGTGCTGCCTCGTCGACGGCTGCAACGACCCGCGCGTCTGGCTAACCCCCGCCGCAGTGCCGGCAGTCAATTCGACAGTCGAACCACCGGCGAAGCAGCAAAGAGAAAAACGGGCGGAGGATGAAAGCTACACGTGTCAGTCTTGCGGGAACCAAGTTTGCCAGTACTATTCGTACTACAATATGTCGACACGAAGATTTCATAAGATTCGGAGGAGTGCAACGGTTACAGATGCTCCGCGACGCAAGGCACAAAAATTGGAGCCATTTCAACCGCTTACAGTATGTTTTACTGCTGTGTATCAAAGTGTGAAAGAAAGGTGTGGATAGAAGTTCTGCATCGAAGGTTCAGTGTCTTGAAGGAGCACTGCTACAGCGACTTCAATACCACGGACAGCACTCTGTTTTCTCTGGAGCAGCGACGACACCGACCGCACCCGCAGAAGTGCAAGCACGCTGGCGAGCAGTGCGTCACTCTGTACAAGAAAGACTCGGACGACGGCGTCGTCTCCGGCTGCGAGTCTGACAAGTTCTCAAAGTTGCATCTCCCCGACTTCTCGTGCGCCCAAGTCGTCAGCAAGGCGGAGGAAGAGAGCTGGCGCGGCCTCAACGAATCCGCCCGCTGCGCGACCGTCGGCGACGGGCAGACGGCGGTGTGCTGCTGCAACGGCACCATCTGCAACGACCCCGTCGACAACGCCAACATGAACGTCGAGGCGCTGTTCGACCGACTGACGCTGACGACGACAACGTCAACGACCACAACGACTACGACTACGACGGCGCTAAGAACGTCGACTACGACGACGACAGACCCGACGACAACGACGACGACGGCCGTGACGACGACGACGACGATGACGGCGATGAGGAGCAGCACGACGACGCCGTCGGGCAAGGTGGAGCAACTGGCGAACGCTGGACAAGACGACAACGGAGTTACCGACGCTTCCGACTGCCCTCGAAGCCATTCAGCCTGCTTCTGCTTCGTTGGCATCGTCCTCTTCTTCTCCGCGCTTTAAAGGCTGTGACGAATAGATTCGTGAGCATCTCTGCATCAACTCGTGCGTGATTCCGGACATACAGCTGATATCGAGAATAGTGAACAGATTCATTTTTGCGGAAAGCATCCACGCACTCGATTTATCTAACGCCTTTAAACTATTCGCCCGGCCGCCTCAGGCGACGCGGACAACCGAAACACTTTGAACAATAACGACACTCACGTTTAACGGTCTTCCCATCGGTCTCGGTCTCGGTAATTTCCAAGGTCGAACAGCAAAGGCCGAGTCCGAGACGGAGAGACTGAGACCGACGATGTTGGGAACTTTAAACATTTGCTCCGGGCTTCATCAATCTCGCGTTGAACGCGCGCGCTGAAAAACGTGCATTCAACCAAAGATCATTGAAAGACCGGAGGCAACGCGTTGTCAATTTGGCATGGGTCAAAAAGAGGGAGAACTGAGACCGAGACCGAGACCGATGCGAAGACCGAGACCGAGACTGAGACCAAGACTGAGACCGATGGGAAGACCGTTAATTGTAAATCAGCCTTTACACGAACAATTCTTTGACGTTACAGTACTTGATTTCTAAGTGCTTTGACAATTCACGCTACGACCCAGTGTACCGAAATCAGGGCCCTCCAGTATCAGCCCTCCATGACAATCACGCTGTGCTAGTAATGCAGGATCGTTTACAACTTGTTTTCGTCGACATCCGTTACGTTGTTCTCTTTTTGCATTAAACGCAACGTGATGTGATTCTTTGGAGCTATACTATCTACAAAATATCACTATTGTAGTCAATCGTCCCAGACGCCAAATATCGTTGTTGAGAGCGTAGTGGCTCAGTGGTAAGGCGTCGTGCTCGGCGCGTTCGTGGTCGGGGGTTCAACTCCCTTCCACCGAGGTCAGTGAGTCACGAATCCCCTTGGGCAAGGGATGAATCGCTGTCATCCCCTCGGGTGTAGGGCGGCTCCTGTCCTTCGGCCCGAAATCCGTGCCAGGTGGGGCGGCCCACCTTACCTCGCGGGAGAAGAACGTCTGAGATACTGACCAGCCCGATCTTCGTGATTGTTTACGGCCTTGTGCTTGCTGTGTGGTGGTGTCAAAAATAAAAATAAAGTTAAACAAAAACAGCTTGCAGAAAAAGCCGAAGCCCGCAAGTCACACGCTCCCAGCGACACTCACAGTGAGACTCACACTCGCAGCCACTCACAATGACCGATGTCGTAGCATAAGCAAGAGAATAGCTTGAGTACTAAATAGGGGCAAGTCTGCAAACCAGTCGGGTGGCCTGTACATACATGTACATGGAGTACGTACGTATGTACATCGTACAGCAGTTCTACAAACAAGCCCGCGTGAACCGTATCAAAAGGTTGCTCCTCGTTGCAAATTTGAAGCTCATAAATATTCTCTTTTCAACGGTTAGTGCATGCTTCTCGCGTCATGACAATCTACTATGGGGGCGTCACTGCTGTATGCATGTAATAACTCATCTTTATAAGTATTGCACCAATTATGGGAAACAACTCGTCGAAGTCGGAAGAGTGCGGGGAAACAGCAGATGCCGACAAGGGCGATTCAGTAGAAGTCGGCGCTGAGGCGGTTGATTCTGAGCCGCGGCCCGCTGACGACGCGCCCCTGCCGCATCGGCCACTCGACCAGCGCCCGTCCTCGACCCGACGTACGGCGCCGTTGGCGGCGACGAGCAACGGAACTGGGACGGCAAGGCGGTCGAAGAAAGGCCCGCCTCTCAAGCATCCCCCTGAGACCTGGGCCTACAAACCTCCGGCCGCAGCGTCGGCTTTCGACGTCGCCTGGCCGCCGTTGTCGGGAGGCGGTGGCGCGCTCGACTTCAAGTTCGACTGCCAACTGGCGCACCGGCTCGCCGACGGCCGCCATCAGCCGGTTCAGGAGCGTCGGAAGCTACGAGATGATCGCCGCCAAGCTGTCGCCTGCCGTTCAAGCAGACGACGTTCGTTCCGCTCCGCTCGCCTGAAATGATGATGCGCCGCGCCGCTTTGCAATCCAGCACTTCCAGATTCTTTTCTGCACCAAGAACACTCCCCGACTGGAAATGGACAAGCTGGTGAGCGGAACGCTGGACAGGGACGACGTGATTTTCGCCCACACGAAAGGTGATACACATGCTCGAGGCAGTGGATGTTGGAGTTGGAGCGCAGCGACGTTCAGGGAGACGCAAAAAATTCACGGTCGTCAAGACGCAGCCCTGCTTAGGGGTGACGATCGCCCCCAACGGCGCCGGCAAGTGCTTCGTCAAGCACATACGCAAAGGGTCCCTCTGCGACTCCCTCGCGCCGGCCGTCCAAGTCGGCGACCACATCGAACAGATCGTCCGAGACGCCATTGTCCGCGACTCCGATCGAGCCGACGCGTCAACGACCGTTTAGAACGGAGAAAGCGTGGTCGGCAGGCGCCACGTTGAAGTCGCCGGACGGCTCCGAGCTGTGCGAATCGGAGAAACGGTCTCAATGCGCCTGGTCGAGCCGCTGCAGTCTTCATTCAGTCAGCCGATCCCAACTGTACAACTGTACAGCCAATAAGAACTGCACTACCGACGTTTTAGACAAAGTGGCGGTGCCGCAACGTCGCCGACATTACTGAACAATTCCACGCGATCGCGCCCGTCGACCGCGGCTGTCGACGACGGATTCGCGACGGTGCGCTTCAGCCACGACGGCCACTCGGTTGTGGTCCAAGAGAAGGTCGCCTTGCCCGCGGCCCGCGTTGCGCAGCTGTCGTCCTAACCAAATCATCGCCCGTTGCAGCCCGACGCGGCGCTGGTGGCCAAGCTGAACGCGCACATGGAGGAGTACCTGGGAGTGTCGGACGATGACCTCGGTAGGAGCCTGGGGCCGCGACTCAGATCGCGTCGATCGATTGAAGTTCCGTGTCGATCGTTAAGCGCTGCGCCTGGTCGAGTTGTCGGCGGAGCTGCGCAACTCGTTCGAGCTAATCTCCGTGCTCGCCCAGTCGGAACTCGCGCCACTAGGCCTGCCCGACGAGATGGTCATCGACATGTGGGGCACCATCACCGACAGCCGCTCCAATGCTCCCACCCGGCCAAGCTAGAAGTCCACATGCTCTTTTCTCTCTTTGGTCGATGCCCTGACTTGAGCTTGACGGACGTCTGCCAAGCTTTGATTCCTGCGTGCTGCGCGTTCCGTGCCCATGTGAACCGCAAACGTGAGCAAATCAAGCATTAGGCACTGAGACGCACGTACGAGTGATATGCATAGGCTGAGAGAAAAAAACTACCCATCGACAGATAGAAACTCAATGTGTAACGTTGTTAATTTACCGATAAAAATTACTGTATATCTTTCTGGTGTAGCTAAAATTTGTATAGATACAGTATCCGCTTTACA